>JABUQX010015643.1:35000-62500 GCA_015478945.1 Trachelipus rathkii | reverse complement strand
TATACTATTATATAGTTATATATAATAATTCTTATAATTCAGAATAATTTATAGAGATCCATTTGTAGTAGTAGATACTACTGGTGTATAGAATATATATATATATATATATATATATTATCATATAATCATATATATTATATATATATAATATATATATATATATATATACTACTATATAATAATAATACTATATATATTATATATACTATTAATATACTATTTATATATATATATATATTAATATAATACTATATATATTATAATATATATAATATACTTATATATATATTATATATTATATAATATATATATAATATATAATATATATATATAATATATATATATATATATGTGGTGACAAATTAAATAGGGTAAGAAGGTTAGTGGAATAGATGTGAGTGGACTGTATAGGTTAGAAATTTGTTACACTATAATTTGTCAGACATTTCCCAAAGTTCCCACCTTCATTTAATATTCTTTGATAATCCTATCATTCGAATAGAGAGATTGAAGGTGAGATTCTTTGGCCAATTTAGTACAGTATTTGTGTCGTAAATATCATGGATGAGTTTAGTAACCAAACATGCTCGAGTGTGATAGTAAGAGATGTTGTTGGCTCTAAGTCTAATTGAGTGTGGTTAGATCTGGCTCCCTGTTACTAATTTAGTGAGAGATTGCGTCAGAATCTCAATAGCACCATACACACCATTCTCATTCTTAAATTACTATGTTAGAAAACTTTATCACAGGACGATTAGCAACGGTTCGATTCGATTGTTTCGGGTAGAAGTAACGTCTTAACACATTGCCTGCCACGGGTAAATCGGTAAAACTTCTCCGGAGGCCACGTTACAGCATTTTCTGTATTTTATATATGGTTAATAGATTAATGAATCAATATTGGTAGCTGAAAATCGCTAACGGCGCAAAAATTATTGACTGAGATCAATTCTCAATTTTATTGTTTTTTTTTTAATTTCACCAGCAGCCGAGTGTGTACACGACCAATATCTGACGAACAACCGCCTCATGTCTGCACGTTGTTGAGCGGAACAGTCTTTGTCGCAGCCAACTGTGATGAACCGCCATCGCCAGATGGCCAATGCTTCAGCACGACGGCGACTGGACCGAAAGTTATAAAAATATTTCAGAGGTATAATAATAAAATTAAAATCAAATAATTAAAATAATAAATTAAAAAAAAAAAAAAAAAAAGGTGTACCACCACCTAATAGGCTCCACGTGCCGGTACACTGGAATAATCATATGCTTATGAGCTATATATATATTATATATTATATATAATATATATATATAATTAGTACTATATATATATATATAGTATATATATATCTATATATATATATATATATTATATATATTACGTTATAATATATATATATATATATATATATATATATATATATATATATATATTATATTTATATATAAAAAAAAATATAATAAAAAAATAATTATTAATATATTTATATATAATATATATTCCCATTTTCATATGAAACTAAACGTAAGGTAAAACTAGAACTGTAACACCGACGGCCACGAGACTTATACCAAAAGTTTCCTCAGCGGCCACGCTATCTTTTGAGCATATATAATTGCATGTATTGTCTCACAGATTTGTGTGACGAGGCCTCAAACGAAGTCACTGTGTCGCACAAATATGTGCGACGAGGCCGCAAATGAAATATCACGATCGCACATATATGTGCGACATGGCAGTCAAAGTGTTAAGAGTAAAACGAAAAGAATTCAACACTCACCAATGACTTCTGATACAAAATGAACTCAAACCTGCGGACCTTGTCTCTAGGAGTAGAGACGTCATTGACACGTAAGAACGCCTATATATCACAACGTATTGACTTGAAGATTTCCATGATCATTCAGTTTGAAATTCGCAATACAAACTCCGTAGATTGAAGTTCATTTATTTGCATTAACATTTCGTATTAAAAATCCAAAGCAAATAAAACTTACGTTAATCTTGAACGAGATATATATAGAGTTAGCGACGCAGCAAATTAATGTTAAAATTAGAAACGACCGATAGCTATATTTACAGCGGCATTAAATTTGAAGCGAATAAAGCAAGCGAGAAATATTAACACTAAAGTTTAGGCATGATGTTAGAGAGAAAATGTTAGCAAATTTTCTTATTGCGTTGATGCTTAATAAAATATATACAACTTTATGAACAAAGAGTTTCATAGTCACTTAGTTTGTATTTCAGAGTTAATATCTCGGACACTGTCAGATAGGAAAAATCACCAAGCGAAAAAACTACACTTCCTAATTCCATAGAAAAAATACGCAACTGGTTCAAATAAAAATTTCTTTCCTGTTAAGTTCAAAGGTCCCACCCAGGGGCATTTCAATTCAAGCCTCCGGCCTCGTAACTGGGTAATCCCCTTTGCGCGTGGGCGGTCCTACCAGCGAGTAACCATTGGGCATCTCCTTCCGTTCGGTGGAAGACCACTCCTGGCCTTCTAATCCATGAGAAAAATACGCCCTCTTTCCTGTAGTTAAGGCTCCCGAAAGATTCGTTACGAATTCTGGCTTCCCAAGGATTGAAATTTACAGTAAATTCGATACTTCCCCCAACCGTGGTTTCCTGCTCTTTCAAGATAGACTCGACAGAAACACTCGTCCTGGTTGACCAAATTGGGCGAAAGTCCGTTAAAACTGTTTTTTACTCTTGGAAGGCCTTTAAATCTTCCTATTAAAGTGACAGAGTCATTTATTTTTCAGCTCGAACCTCGCTTATCTGAAAGTTCGTTACGAACCCACATTGGCGTTTACTAAAACAATATTGACAACAACTAATGACTTGGTTTGGACAAGGGCACTTGTCGAAACATTAAACTCCCCCCACGGGAACCCCGCCTCGGCACCTTAGCCATTGTCCCTGCGGACAAGGAAGGCGAGCCCGGGCGAAGTCCAAGGGAGTTCTAAGGAAGGGGGGAATGGTTGTACAGAGTGCTATTCTTCGTCGGAAAGAATAGCCCGTATCCTCTGCTCAGCCAACAGGTGCGCTCACCGGGAGGGTCTCTCCGGAGGAGAGACCGGTGCCGCGGGCTACGTTCAGCTGGGTGGAGCGAGGTCGCGTCGGGATCGAACAGGTTGGAGTGTATCTCCAGAGGGTACAAGTGGATAACGGCCCTTGTTATTTCACCACGACTCGTACTGAGCAACACCGAACGGGTGTGCCCATCCTGGGGAAGTGTATAGAGTTTTAATGAAACTGCCAGTTTTCCACTTAGACGAGGGCCATCGTCCACCTCAATTAAAACTACGTCATCCGCATCTTAACGTCAGGGGCGGGATGGAGACATTCCAACAGATTGTTTCAGAGTCTGAGCAGTATATGTTCTTGCTCCAAGCAGACTTGAACTTAGCTATGAGGAGAGTAAATACTTCGTCACCTCTTGTTAAGTCCTCCACTAGGGTCCCTTGTAGGATGCATCATGTACAAGTATTTCTTTCAAGGGACAGGAAGGGTATCAAGGCTTGTACCCCACCAACAGTGGGCAGAGTGAGGAGCTCTTCGCAGTGGAGCTTCAGTCGCCCACGGTAGTGAGGGTCGTCGGCAGTTGACCACAGATATCCACCTCGCAAGCACCGATTATTGAACTCTTCATAGTCGACTAGAGAGTTTTGAGGGTACTTACGAAGATGGTCCTGGCAGTCAGATTAAAACGTTGACGAAGAACAACCGCCGTAATGACATGCTATCTCCGGCGGGATTGAATCTCCAGGTTGATGGAATGTTCCTAGGAAGTCCTATCACGGAGGCCAATTCCCAATAAGATCTTCTAAAGTGCTGTTGATGCTGCTTAGGAAATACGTTGCAGTTGTCAGATATATTACGAAGGAGATGTTACCTCGATCTTCCGACTAAACCGACGAAACGCTCTCAAAAAATGACTCCGGTATGCTGTTGTCGAAGGACCATTTCTAGATGCCTATCGCATCTAGTCAGCAGCGCAAGTGAACAAACCACATAGCTCTTATCACGTCGTTCACTAGGAAACTCTTGACATTTGAAATAGCCAGTGAGGTCCACTCCGATCACCATAAACGGTTTGCTTTCTACCACTCGGGAACGAGGCAGGGCATGCTAGTGTGCTGTCCGAACTGAAGGTATGTGCACAGCTTTGTAAACGTTATACAAAAGACCACCGGCGCGTCATCACTATTCTTTCTCGTTTCCTCATACGACGCGAAATAGAATCCGCTACGACAATCGACGCACGAGTTCTGACAAATACCAACGTGGTGGTTTCGTTGATGAAAGTTCCATATGATGAGTCCGGGCGTGAGATGCCGAGTCCGATGGCAACAGCAATAAGGGAACTTCTGCGTCGAAAGATAATCAGCGGCCATTGCTCAATCTCCTGTCACATCTGAAGACTCCATCCACTAGCGTTAAGCTCAGTTGCTCCACCAGATTTCGTTAAGTAAAGAGTCTTGGAGGCCACGTAATTTCGGGTAGGTAGCTTTCCCCTGGCGCCTCCGGAATCTCAGCTGAGTCCGCGGTGTACTTCGTCTGCTTCCACGGAAATCAATGCGGAGAAGCTCGGACCGAAAGAATAGTGCCGGGCCACATGAAGTTATTTGCCTTGATATTCCTCAAGTTCTCAATGAACCTGATTGAACCAGGGCAGTGAATTCCGTAGGAATCTTATTAAGGGAGGAAGTACGCTTCAAATACAAAGATGGGATGTTCGCTATTCCCCGGTACCGTGCGAGGTCGGTGGAAGCCGGCTACATGACCTCGTCCGTCTCCGCAGCCCCTTCACAGAAGGAAGGGTGTTCGGTCCAGATCCAGACTGGCCAATTAGAAGGGCTTGTGAGCCAAAGGGGGCCTTTCTTCCATAAGTCCGTGAAGACGTACTTATAACTTACGCCCCTAGACGCCGCGTCGGCGGGGTTGTCTTCTGTGGGGACGTACCGCCACTCGGCCGTCGGCAGGTTTCTACGGATTTCATCGACTCTGTTCTGATTGAAGAGGGGGAGTTGCTTGGAGGAGAATATCCATCGCAACGCACCACCTGACTGTCACACCAACAATAGATCTTAGCTATGTCTAGTGTATCTTTGTAGGCGTCCATGAACAAAATTGATGAAGTCGCGATGGAGAGTAGGGCATCCCATTAAGTTACCCAGACGCGCGGTATCTGAGTTCTTTCATGGCGTGCGACTTTACCTTTGCCATTAAGAAGAATGCGATGCAGGAAACATGTTCTTCCCATCGATACAGCGGTATTACATAGCGGTTGGGCAAAGCCGCGCCCCGGACCGCCATGCTGAATAACGCGTGATAGTTCCACCTCTGCGGAAAATCAAACTGCTAGGTATTGTTGACTGCAGTACAGCGTCGTTAAAATGTATCGGCAATTGTAAGCCCATCCGCGAGTCGTTCGTTGGAAATATGTGTTATGTCCCTCTCAACTATAGTTGTCTGCCTCTTTCCACAGCTTTTGCAGTGAGAATCTATAGCACTCGTGCTGGACAGCCACCAGTGGGGACAGATGTCCAGTGACGGCGTCAATTATGGAAGCGAGGGTTCTGCAAGAATCAGCCCTCTTGGTAGCCGCTCTCCGAGGCGACCAACACCTGAGGTGTGTACAGTCAAATGGTGTCCTCAGAGAGTTAGCTATTCACCATATCCATTACCCAAAACCATTAATACGTACAGGTGTTTCGGCACTTGGCAACGCACTCGTCTCTCTCGGAAACTTTACGGTCTCGCTCTTCTCTGACAACTTGGATCCACCCAGCTCTGCGTAAATTGAGGATCCGGCCTTTTCGAAGACGGGACCAGGACTGACGAAAGAAATCTTCCACACCTGCTTCGGTGTCAAAGGGATACCGAACAGGTTGTCCACGTAGATTTGGTTCAGGATGATATCTTCGTAGTCGGTGTCTGAGTTTCGGACGTGGTTGTTGGACGTGATGTTGAATACAGGCAGCCAACATGAACGGACTGCAGGTGGCCTCAAACAAGACTGAAGTTAACCGATAGGTGACCAAAGGGCTCCTGGGGTCAGAAGGGACTTTCACTCACAAAAAACGTGTGGAGTCTCTGTCCTCTAATCTGAGACGTATTCCCAGGAAGGCTTTCTCAATATCGGCGGACGTAGCATATCGTCTCAACCGAAACTTCAGAAGGATTTTGGTCAAGTCGGTAATAAGGGAAGGTCCACTGTGAAGGCACTGATTGAGACTAGGATTGTTAGAAGAAATATTTATAACACAACAATATTTCTCAAAACCTACAATTGAGGCACTTATGTGTGCATTGAAGAGTTAAACTATTTATTTATTATGCAGGTTTTATATCTTTGTTAATGTTAAATGTATTCGCATATAGGATTCTTTTGATAATATTAGTATGAGATATATTAAAAAACTATCCTGCAGATATACTCTTGTTGATATTGAGCCACCAATCAATATTATATCAACCCTTCTATCAGAGTAATTTACCACATTATTGAAAAATATATCAGAACTTATAAGGTATGATTATGTTATGAAGGTGTTAGAAAATAATATCTATTTGACTAATAATTATTGATATATGAAAGTTAATATATGATGTTTAGGTTTATAAAGTAGTTTTTATGTCTTCTTTACTTGTACGACAGATCTCTCATCAAAAGAATACATTAAAAACCCTGCACAGATAATTGACCACATAATTAGGGTAGGCTTCAGTGCTAAACAATCTTACATTTATTGTATAAAACGCTTCGATCTATTCATAATTATTTGTCATGCAGAATGAACATTCTGGTTTATTGACAAAGATCACTATAAATTCAAGTTTTCAAAGGTTACTTAAAAAAATTGAATATAATAAATTTACTATATTCATGGATGAAAATACCTAATTAGTGTATTTTCCTTTCCAGGTTTTATGTTTGAGATTTTATTTTGGAGATTTTATGTTTGAGAAAAAAGACCAGTTTCATGTTTTGTTGCTTTATGTTATGCTTAAATTGAATCTCTCAGCTTTGACAATCATTGGTCTTGAGAGATTAGTACTTGATCTACAATTCTTAACCTTGGACAAATATTTTGCCGGAACTGGGGATCTTTGAGAGCAACAAGTTATTTTAAGATAAGCGCAACCCTTATTACATAAACATTTAACCTATAGCGTGTATTATTTGTCAAGGGTCATTAATGGGTAATAATTATAAATAAGGCAAGGTCATTCAATTCACTGTCAGTGGTCTGGAGGATGATTTCCAATTTAGGGTCATATTCAAATTCAACTAGTCAGTAGTTGGAGGATATTTCCCAATTTAGGGTCATTATTCAATTCAATTGTCGTGGTTGGAGAATTTAAAATTTATGTTTCACTTAGTTGATGGTTTAGCATTGTTTCATAGAGAGAGATTTAATAGGAATCTATTTTATTATCCAATAAACAACATTAAAACTAATAAAAGAAAAGCCTTTATAGTTCTGAATAATTAATCAAGGACTTCAAATTGGTTTTTGTAAATCATTTAGAAAATTCGTTTTTACGTAAAAAAAGTAAGAAGTAATCTTCTCTCTCATTATCGCTGTCTATACTTTATTATTGTACTATTATCTTATTGAGTTGTAGGTAATATTTTTTTGAAACAGATGTTTATTTTTCTTCTAGCTATGCTGACTACCATCCAGGGAAATTCACCATCACCGATGTTTCGTACTGTTATCCATTCTCTAATGTTAATGGTTCAAGGACTATGATAATTAATCTCGATCTTTCTTTTCGGACGAATATTCGAAATGTACTCGGGTACACGAGCAGGTCCCTGTGCTACCCGCGTTGGAGTAAGATTCTTAGGCTGCTGGCGGACTATCCGGTGGCCCACGAGGGGAATATTAACAGCCTTCGCCTGTTTCAATTTCATTTCTACATCTCACGGATTCTCTGCATCAGAATCTTCTATCCAACGGAAGGCCATTTTGGTCTTTGAATTGACGTGTATTGGTGGTCGGCTCAAGCTATTTGGGGGGCACGCCACTGGCAGGAATACATTCCCTCCATGTTCTGATTAAGTTCCTGATGAGTAAAAAACACAAAGAGTTTGAACTTTAGACTCTCCCCCAGACCAGCACCCCCACCTACCCATTACCGTAATATAAGGGCGCCGCCCGAACAGGGGACTGAAAAAAAAAAGAAAAAAGAATCAATATGAATTAATAGAAATTTCATCTATCCTACATTCTTGAGCCAACTGTTCGGGGTGTGTTTAATTCATCTTTCCGGATTCGACTTATCATTCACCTTGAACCATCTTTTGTTAAATTTAAGTAAAGTAAAAAAAAAAAAAAAAAAAAAAAAAAAAAAAAAAAAAAAAAAAAAAAAAAAAAATAAAAAAAAAAATAAAAAAAAAAATTTATAGTTTTTAAAGCACAATTAAGCAAATACACTAATGTATTTTGTATGTTACGGCGTGTATTTTTAATTGACCATGCTTTCAAATAGTTTAGAAATAAAGTCTTGTTGAATTAAAATATTTTCAGATAGGAACGTACTAACATAGCTGAACTAATAGGTATTGTTAGGAATTTTGAAACCAAGCGTTTCATCTCTTGATATTTTTTTTTTAATTTTTCCCTTAAATCTAGTTATTCTATAATTTTAAGCTGTTGCTGTGTTGGTATATAATTAGGAAATATTATCAGAGGTGGATATCATGGCCACTAATATTGATAGGGAAACTCAGGAGCAGCTGGCCGAGTTTGTAGCAACTGAGCTTAGCCCTCCTGAGCATCTGGAACCACTACCACCAGGCATAACACCTTCGGGGGATGGACTTATCCCTGCTAGTCATGTTAACAGTATTATAAACGGATTGACTGATACACTTTTTAATATGCAATCGCGACAAGCACAAGCTTTAGCAACTGAACAGCGCAATGCACCACCAGTACAAAATGCACAAAGCCGTCTTCGACGGAGATCAATGGATGCGGTTGCGGAAAGACAGTTGCGTAATAGTAAACATTATGTGCAGAATATTCCAAAAAGTGAACCTGAGCCTAATGTAAACAGTGACGATGATAGAGACGATGATATAAACCAAATAGTTAGTAGTGATTCCACAGTAGTGGAAACATCAGTGTCAACTGAAGAGCAGAATTGGTCTAATTCTAAGTTGACAACTGAATTAATTTCTCTTAGTAATAAAGTAGATAACATACAACAACAGATCACCTTGATAATGCAAGCCATTCGGGATCTTGCTAAATTAATTGAAAATTCACAGAAACTAAAAGTTTTGGAGCCTAATCCAAGATATGACAACTCAAATGGAAATACAGAAAATAGTCAAAATAAAGGATATACCGGAAATGGTGTAAATAATGTACATAGAAAAAACTCGAATGTTTTTAATCAGAATAAAGGAAGACGATTCCCACACTCAAACGGAACTTCACGAAATATGAAGTATACTAAGTCTTATAGATCACAGGAAGATAGAAGTCATTTGCGATGTGAATACTGTGATATTCAAGGTCACACCATGGATACTTGTTACAAATACCTAGGAATATGTTCTTATTGTAAGAAGAGAGGACATATCAGAAGAAATTGTAGATCACCCGGAATGAAGTTTCAGCAGAACTCATCACCATACAACCGCATGTGCCCTTTTTGTAAAGGTCCGCACGCGGGTAATAACTGTCCTACAGAATTAGATAATCAGAATTCAAATCGGCAACAACAGATTAATGATCTGCCGCCTTCTCCTCGACCCCAGTCTCAAGGGGCAAGTATTGAAAATGTACCAGAAGATAAGATAGTTACTACAAGCGATAATAATACGCCTAGTAACCAAATTCGTCGTAGTTCTTTAAACCTGATTAGTTCCACAGGAACGAACCAACCTGTGGAAAATCCTTCGGTTGAATCTAAAGATATATCTAGAACAGAGAGTAGAGAGGTTTTTACAAAGGCTCAACCCCAGTCTCAAGGGGCAATTAGCAAAAAGTTACCAGAAGTCAAAACGGTTGCCACAAGTAACACTGTAGATCAGACCCAACGGGTAGAAAAAAATCAGCGGAAGTATATAGAACATTGTGCATGGTGTGAGAAAGGACATAACGATGGACAGTGTAGGGGTGTGGTAGAACCTGTCGCTCGTGGTTGTCGTGGTTCTTTAAAACTGACTAGCTCCACAGAAACGAGCCGACCTGTGGAGAATCTTTCTGTAGATGATTCTAGAGATATACCAGAAAGTAGTGTGTTTCCTTTTCCTGGGAATATAGAACAAAATTCAGACCATATTAAGGTGGTTAAAAAACCCTCGAGAACTGTTAGTATTGGATATATTAGAACATTACCTCAAGATGGAGGGGAACACCTTATAATTAGAATGGCCGTAGAAGCAAATAGCTCAAAATTTTATAATTGTTTAGTGGATAGTGCTGCAGGCATGAGCCTGATTAGTTCAGATGTGTTGAGAAGTCTTAAGAACGTCAATGTATTATCTACAGCGGACATAAATGTGTCTGCTGTTTCGGGTATAGATTGGAAGATTCCAGTGGACTCGTTCCTTAGGTTACCATTAATCTTTGAAAATGGTCATTGTACACCTCCCACTCCTTTTCTTGTGATTTCTGCTGAGCATATGCCCCAGCCGCTCGTCTTGGGCGTATCAGCAATGAGCGAACATGGTCTTCTTCCGGACCTTTTGGCAGGACAACTGTTACGGCGTGGGAAGGATGACGAAGACGAAGTTGAGGTACTCGCCTCGAACATTACAAAAGAGGAAACAAAGGAACAGAGAAGAAGAAAGAGAAATGGATCCTTAGTTGAAGTCAGTTAAAAATTGTATATAGGTAAATACGGAAAAATAAAAATGGAATTTGAATAGTGGAAAAATATCGTTTAATTCAGTAATTTCAATGAAACTATCAAGTTTAATTCAGTAATTCAACGAAACTATCAAGTTTATTAATTCAGTGATTCAAAGAAATTATCAAGTTTTATTCAGTAATTTATTCTCAGTAATTCAAGTTTATTCAGTAATTCTTGGATCGTGTTTTAATTAATAAGGTAAGAACCATCTCAAGTTTTGCTTAGTAATTTATCTACTCTGTAATAATGTAAGAACGTTCTCTCAAGTTTTATTCAGTAATTGCTTGTTGAACGCAATGTCTTAAAGAATGAAGATTTTCTTTCATGGTTCTTCGTGCAATTGTGCTGTGAAATTTAAAATGGATTCAGTAAGTATTTTTTTAAAAATAACTTCTTAAAAAAGAAAAAAAAAAAAAATTATGGTATTGATAGTCAATGATCTTCAGAGTCAATGATATTTCGGGAAAAACAGAAAATTTGTGTTTTACTTTTTCATTTGTTTAATAAAAGTGTTTTAAATAACAAAATAACATAAACAACTGTATTATCAAATAGGGAATTTAAAGTAGGTAACGTAATTGTTAGGTAAATGTTTATTCAGACAGAAAAGATCATAAAATTGATAATTACATTATATTATCTTATATTGAAACGGATAAGAAATATGAAAAATGAAAAATTGAAAACTATAGATGTCCATTTAATTAAGAATTTTAATTCTCTTGAGATATTTGTAATTTAAAAACCTTTTTTTTTTTTGTTGTCCCAAGTCAAACTATTCCCGAACCCAATGTGTTATGGTTGTTGTGGTTGTAATGGGCCTATCAAGATGTGTCTTATTTAATTTTTTTTTAGGAAGTAGTTATTGCCTTTTAAAAATCACAGGATACACGAAACAAAATGGCATATAATGAGCAAAAATGTTGAGAATGCCTAAAAAAAAAAAATAGGGTTATCAATTTGTTTTTTTATTGGGATTAGAAACTTTTGTAAAATTATGGAACTTTATACAGCTTCTTAGATTTATACTAGCTTATTTTTTTTTATTAGCTTATTAGCTTGGTAATTTATTAAATAAAGGCCTATCAGTCAGTTTAGATGTCAAAGAGGTAAATCATAGGTATTTTTGAAAATATGCTAGGTGCAGGAATAGGTTAGAGATATAGATGGCTGTCTATCCTTTCCTACTCTATCCTATCACATACTATCCTTCATGTAAGTCTTCGACTGTACCTCTTTTCCATTTAGAAAGAAAAATCAAAGTAAAGTTCCTTTGTAAGTTTTTTTTTAAAATTATTCATCAATCCTTCTAACTTTACGTATACAATTCTCTAAAAAAAACAGATTGCACTTTGGTTGGCTGATAAAAAAAGCATCTTCGAGCTGAAATTAAGTATGATTGCTGTCTTTAGGTGATGCTTTTTCTTTAGTATAAAATAAATGGATTTGTCCTTTGCTTACAAATGAAAAAAGTAAGTTTTGCTCAAATGTAGCCGTACCCTGCAACAGCAATTGAGCATTCATAATAGAGAAATACATAAGAGTAGATTTCACACATGAAATACCTCAGGTCCAGGCTCAAGTATTATAAGGAATGTTGTTCGTTCTTTGCTGAAATTCATTGAAAAGAAACAAAGGATTTTTTTTTTAATTCATTTTAAAAATGCTCTGTGGATTATTTTTAAATATTTGACTGGGTCTGAGTTTGTTAATGAAAAAGCTTTTATATCTTAATCACTGTATTTTAATTAATATTGTCAGCTGTCCCATCATGGTTCATAAATTATTGATGATATAGGGTCGAGCCAGCTGGCTATTTTCGAAAAACATCAACAAACACTGCTGGAGCAGTATAACTTGCAGCTCGTCACGGATATTAAGTCGGGACGAAAGATACAAGAATGTCCATCGCGTGTGACTGCCCTAATGTCACCAGACGTTGACTTCCTTGTTATATGGGCTCTGTACTCTCTCGCATGGAAGAAACAAACCATATACAGCGAAGGCTATTCAACAACCGTAATTGCTCCTGTCCCTGACTTTTCCGTAGACGATGTTCCCCAAATCATGGAACAGATTACTACTCATGCAAGTAGATGTAATCCATCGGCTAAGGTGTATCTGATCATCCCCACCATCAAGGATATGTACGCTTACAATCAGACTCGGCTTATGCGTACTTGGGGAATTGCTTATGAGAACTTTCTCGAATATCATCATGAATTGAACCCTTATGCCATGCGGGAACATGCAATCCAATGTTTCAACAAATTTGAGGACATTGGATTCAATAAAAATGTCAGATTTACGTGGCCCAATAAGATCTGTCTAGTAGGAAACCACGTGTTAAATCATTGTTATTGGACTGCTGAGAAGAAGCATGACACGCCCAGGACAACTCCACAAGCTGCATTTCTGAAAAGAAAATCTCTTTGTATGAATTCACCTTTTCTGTCTGATGGACTCCATGTAAATTACACTTTCTTGATGGCTTTCATGGGAAAATTCAAGAAATTCTTCACCATCAAGAACTCTAATGAAGAAACCCCTATCCCACCGACAATAACCTCCACTGAACCCTCCAATAAACGTTTCTGCACTAGTTCCCCACGCCGCAGACCAACCCCAAATCCTGAAAAAAAAGATGCAGAGAAGATACTGGTTCAAGTTGCGAACCGCCCTAATGAAGAACAAAACCCCATTTTCCCAAAACGAAAAGTAATTGAAGTTGAAGTCACATCCGAAGAGGTCACTTCTCCTATCCCTATAATTACTTCCCGTCCAAGTACATCAAGATCGAGAGCATCCCTGTCGGAGGAATCTTTGTCAATGGTGCATGAAGATACTTCGGATCTTTTTACCCCTGACCCAGAAAATGTACCTCCAGAGATTCTCCCTACTATCCCTTTTCCCTCAACAGAAGAAAATGTTCCTTATTTTGATGTTACTTGCCCACCACCTTGGTATAACACTCCCAGTTCTTCCAGAATGTCTGCGAAATCCCCTTATCATCATACTACTCAATATAGTGTTGCTTCAGGAACAAGCCAATATTTGCCTTATGTTTCCCGCCGTGAAGACATCAGGTCAGGCTTACAAATCATTATGGCGAAAGTTTCCTATAGCCAAATGCCTGAATCCCATAGAGAATGCTTCTTCAATGAACTACATTCCCTAGTAGACGAAGAAAAAAGAGTGCAGAATTCGGCTTATCCCCCATACTAAATATTAATGTATAAATCCCGTACTTAAAAAGAAAAAAAAAATTTTCTACTCTGTAAATATGTAAATAACTTCTTATTAATATGGATATAAAAAAATAGTTTAATTTAAAGCATATTAAATTACATATTTTTGTTGATATTCATATACTTTAATATGGAAATCTAAAAATGTTGTGTAAAGACTGATTTATTTATCATGCAAATTATTTTATTACTGAAACAAATTTAATTCTCTTAGTCAATACCTCATTGGTAGGTAATAATAATATATAACATATTACTTAATAATATTATAGAAAATGATGTATTATCCTTCAGAACATCTTTATTACGTTTTTGCGTAGGATTTTGTTCACTCAATTTTGTTGATAAATATTTATTTATATGGATTCAAATATAGTTTAGTATAATATTTTTTGAATTGAATTGACTTAGTCTTGCTTGCCTTACTTGCCTTAGTTATCTTGGTTACCTTATGAATACCTTAATTACTCAATTATGCCTTAGTCAAATGAATGACAAATGTCTGTATATATTTATTGTAGGATATTAAAGGCAATTATGGAAGTATCTCCTACATCACTCCGCCTAAATCGTTGCCACGTGAAAATCATTATGATTGATTAGTAGCGGGGCATAGGTTTGGTGCGGGGGGATCATTTTTACCCCCACAAAACCAAATTTATCATACTGCATTTGGTTTTGTCTCATTAATATTGTCATAATGATTGGAGAAATGGGTTTCATTCATTTGAAGTTAGGTTAATATTTATTTTATGATGTTTATTTATTACATGCACACAAATGTATGCCTAAATTACATTAGGCATTATGTGTGCATGAAGAGTTAACTATTTTTTTATTTATGCAGTTTTATATCTTTGTTTGTTTACATGTTTCAGCATTAGGATTCTTTTGAAATATTTATGTATGAGTATATAAAAAACTATCCTGCAGATATACTCTTGTTGATATTGAGCCACCAATATTATATCAACCCTTCTATCAGAGTAATTTACCACATTATTGAAAAATATATCAGAACTTATAAGGTATGATTATGTTATGAAGGTGTTAGAAAATAATATCTATTTGACTAATAATTATTGATATATGAAAGTTAATATATGATGTTTAGGTTTATAAAGTAGTTTTTATGTCTTCTTTTGTAGAAGATCTCTCCATTCAAAAGATACATAAAAACCCTCACAGATAATTGACCAATTAATAGGGTAGGTCTTCAGTGTAATTATTTTATTATTAATGTTAAAAAGCTCTTTAGTTTTCATAATATTTGTCATGCAGAAAAATTATCAGATATATTTAGTTTATCATATAAATTCAGGTTTTCAAAGGTCACTTAAAAAATTGAAATATAATAAATTACTATTTCATGGATGAAAATACCTAATTAGTGTATTTTCCTTTCCAGGTTTTTATGTTTGAAAGTTTTTATGTTGGAGATTTTTATGTTGAGATAAAAGACCAGTTTCATGTTTTGTTGCTTTATGTTATGTTAAATTGAATCTCTCAGTTTTAGACAAATCTTGGTCTTGGGATTAGTCTTGTCTAACAATTCTATACCTTGGACAAATTTTTGCCGGAACTGGGGATTCTTTTGAGAGGCAACAAGTTATTTTAAGATAAGCGGAATTGTTCTTTATTGCGTTAACATTTTAGTCTTGGGTTTATTTATTTTTCAAGGGTCTTAATGGAATAATTATTAAATAAGGCAAGGTCATTTCAATTCACTGTCGTGGTTGGAGGATATTTCCAATTTAGGGTCATTTCAATTCACTGTCGTGGTTGGAGGATATTTCCAATTTAGGGTCATTTCAATTCATTGTCGTGGTTGGAGGATATTTAAAATTTATGTTTCCTTAGTTGATGGTTTAGATTGTTTCATAGAGGAGATTTATGGATCTTTTAATTTCCAAAAAACAAATTAACTAAATAAAATGAAAAGCCTTTTATAGTTCTGAATTAAAATTAATAAGGGACTTAAATTGTGTTTTTGTAAATATTTAGAATTTCGTAACTTTTACGTAAAATAAAGTAAGAAAGTAATCTTTCTCTTCATTATCCGCTGTCTTACTTATTTATTGTCTTATTTACTTATTTGATGTGTAGGTAATTTTTTTTGAGCAGGATGTTTTTTTTTTTATTTCTTCTAGCATGCCCCCTTTGTTTTAAACATCATCCAGGGAGAATTCCACAGCATCACCGAGATGTTTCGGTGTATTTCTCGTTATCCATTCTCTGAATGTAAATCGGTTCAAGATTCAAGTGATCATGCAATTCCCTTCTACTAACCGTCGATCTTTTCTTTTCAGGCAGCGAAATATCGCGAAGGTACGGGTACCGAGCAGCTCCTGTGTCTACCCGCGTTGGAGTAAAGTTTAGGCTCTGCGCGCTATCCGGTGGCCCACGGAGGGGAAATTAAACAAGCTTCGCCTGTTTTCCAATTTCATTTCTACATCTCACGGATCTTGCATCAAGATTTCTTCCAACGGAAGGCCATTTGGTCTTGAATTGACGTGTTTGGGTGGTCGGTCAAGCTTTTGGGGGGCACGCACTGGTCAGGAATACTTCCCTCCATGTTTCTGATTAAGTTCCTGCTTGAGTAAAAACCACAAAAGAGTTTGAACTTTGACTCTCCCTTACAACGTATCGCTAAGAAGGCCTTCTCAATGTCTGAAGACGTAGCATATCGTCTCAACCGAATTTTCAAGAAGGATGCTTGGTTCAAATTACAGTGAAATGGAGGGAAAGGTCCACTGTTGTAACAATCTGATTAAGACTAGGATTGTTAGAAGAACAATCAAACACTAGTCTCAGTGCTGTGGTGGACGAGGACTTCCGGACCCCGTGATGGGGCAAGTAATGCAGCTTAGCGTTGGGGTGGATCGGAGTAATAGGGGTCACCTCTTCAATGAAGCCCCTCTCTAGTTGATCCTTGATAACATCAGCGTAACTTTCCATCAACTCAGTGTCCCCTCTCAACCTTTTAAGGATGCTATACAAACGCCTCTTAGCCAAAGCGTAGTTGTCGGGAAGAGAGGGGTGTCTGTCACGCCAGGGTAACGACACCACATATCGGCCATTTTCGAATGACAAGTTTTCTTCGAAGGCCTCCAGCGTAGTTTTTTCAGCTGCAGTGAATTGTTCGTCTTGCAGAATGCCGATTTGGGATAACGACCAGAGTCGATCCAAATCCGGCGTAGGGGGGCCTTCCTCCTCCGTCGGGAGGGGGCCCAGAATCGTAGGGAAGCTTGAGCGCTCAGAGCCCCGGGGCATCAGCAACATTCCATCTTCCAGCTGGGGGGAGGATGGAATTTCAATGGTCGGGGAGCGCTCGAGGTGAGGTCATGATTCACTGTCCTCCGGTGGCCCCGGGGTAATCCCATCCGCCCTCTGGAGGGGGGAATGGCCCAAGGCAACGTTGGTGGAGCAACCTGTAGCTCGAATCCCCGCATCCGCTGTCTCACATGGACCCTGCACGTCTTCCAACGAGAGGGAAGCTCCAGGGTGTGATTCAGCGGTCGGAGAGGGATCCTCAGAACGGAGGGGCGAGGGGTCTGGACCGCCGGGGGCCTTCTTAATCTTTAACAGCCGACCAGCCCTCCAAACTGGAGGGAAAGAGAGTGGCGTTCCGTCTGATGACAAGTAAGATCCGGTCTCCAATCGTTGGTGAACCGAACTTCTGCTCTAAATGCGGACACTACTGTAACTTGTTAGGTAGTGTTCTTCGAGGAAACAGGGTAGGAAAGGTCCCATATCATGTTTGCCAGCTCACATTGGTCTTCATAAGGTGTCACGCCGACAGCGGAGAGCTCACACGACTGTCTAGGAATTCTTCCTCAACGGTGATCCAATCGCCGATCAGGAACTGGATTTGATTAATCACGTCGCTGTCCGGGTAGGGATGAGCAAGGTGTACATGTTGTCTGCGAAGCATTCGGGTGGTCTTGACTAGCCCAGGAATCTGTAGATCCGAGGGCAGGTGTTCCACCACAATAGCCGAGATGGGGACTGCGCCGTCTTTCGTTTGGACTTGAAGAGTGACGACATCATGAGGGGCAGCTACGCCCCGCTGGTTGATCCCACTGATGGCTAATTCCACCTGGGAGTGGGGCACGCATCGTAATTTTTGAACGACCGATCTAGAGATCAAAGTTTTTTGAGACCCCGCATCGAATAACGTGCTAAGAGTAAGGGTGTCAGCTCCGTTGGATACAATCAAATCGGCCAACGGGAGCGCCATACCCCTACCTCCAGAACAAAGAGCGGCATAATGGCCCGAGGCGGGATCCCCTGAGGGTCCTGGGCCCTGCGGATCTGGTTGCGCTCGTGGGCGGCTGCCAGTTCGAGAGATTGGTTGAGGGCAAAATACGACGTGGTGGTCCGGCGCCCGGCAACGGAAACAGGCCCTAGCGTTATGGCAGTCCGCTGTGGCATGGTTTTCCGCTAGACATCTTTCACACCAGCCGCAATTCCTAACCACTGTTAGTCTCATCTCTGGCGTTGTAAGCATAGTACATTCAGATGGGAAGTGCTCCTCCTTGCAGAACCGACAACTTCGCTTGTCCGATCTGGCAGGGTTTCTGTCCTGTCTCGTGGAAGGCTGATTCTTAGGAGGTACTGGTTTATTTCCCGTGGTGCTTAACACCGTGGAAACCTTCGGTTTGTTGTTACCATTTGGTCTTTTCTCATTGTAGCCCCTCGAAGTGTCCTCCTTTCGTTGGGTATCGGGATTGTGCTTTGGTTTGTTCGTGAGTGGTTTACTGGCTTGCAAGAAGGCGAGGGCCTGGTCAACCAAGTTCAGTACTGATTGGATAGTCCAGGTTTTCCTAGCGTCGGACCAAGGGATTCTCTCCTTAACTTCCGCTGGCAATTTGAAAGAAAGTTGGGTCCCTAAGATGATGGAACAGCTTTGACAATCTCCAATCAGTTCTTGGTTTTTCAGCGATTCCGTGAAACAGGTAACATCAGCCTTGAAGCGAAAGAGATCGGCGTATGTATGCCGGGGGGGTTGAAGCGCCCCTAATCTCGGGATGAGAGTCTCTATGAGCTTTGACTTGTCACCATAGTTGCTCTTGAGGAGAGAGAGGGCAATACTATAGTTCTCTCCTCGTATGGCGAACCCCGAGACTAACTGCTTGGCATCTCCTCGTAAGCTCTGGAGTAAGGCATTGAATTTTTCGATGGATTCGTAACCATGATTTTCTACCATGGATTCGAAGCTCTCGATATAGCTCGCGAATTCCAAGGGGTCGCCGCTGAAGGTGGGTAGCTGTCTAGTGGGTGGTTTTGAAAAGCGTGGGAGCTCGCCGACCCCCTGAAAAATAAGAGACTCTTGACGGTGAAGGGGGGATCGACTCGTCCTGTGACTGACCCTCTCCCTGGCGGCTAGCGAGTCGTTGCCGGAATTGATCGCTTTGCGGATGGCTAGGTGAAGCCTCCTAGTCTCCGCACAGTCGTTCAAAAATTCATCGCGATCTAAGGCGTCCTGGATGACGACGTTCGCCTCCTCCAGCTGGGTAAGAGAGTAGACTCGAGAGGCTTTACTAGTGCTAAGATGTCTCCGGTCCGAAGAGTCGACCGGTCTTTCCCACTAAGTTCCTTCATTTCTCCGCCGTCCATGTACGCAGAAGGAGCAGCCCACCTGGACTTGAGTCTTCCCCCCGCTGTCGCTGTGCCGGCGTGCCTCAAACGCACGTTAGGTTTGTTTTCTCTGAATTTTTGTTGCTGGCGCCTCTATTTTGAATGGTTTATCACTGGGTCGCGGGGGGGTCAATTCACAGTTTGCCGGAGGGGGTGTCCCGGGAGGATTCCCCCCTTCTGCGCTGGTTTCGTTGGCGTGTCGGTCCCCGCATGAGCCACTGTCGTAGTTACTGCGATACGCACCGCGCGTAATCAAGGAAGCGAAGATTAAAAAAAAAAAATCCTTTCCATAGCACGAACCACTGACTGCGGCGTCGCTGCGGCCGGCGGTCAGCAAAGGGTTGGTGTGACGAGGGATCTCTTGGAAAATACTCCGATACGAGGCCACTTGAAGCACACATGAGAGAGGAGGGCATCGGTAATTTATATTTTTATTTTTTTTTGTTTTGTATTTTTCACAAAATTGACCTCGGATTTAGTTTTTATCCTGCAAATAAGTTAGTCAGGATAGAAAGCGTTAGAGGGGCGGCATGCAAACTATAAACGCGTGCGCGGAGAACTTAGAACTATAGCTTAAGTATCTTAATGCTTAAAACTAAAAACTTATGACTAGGCTCATAAAACAAGACAAAAAAAAAAAGAACAAATAAATAAAACAAAAAAAATCACAAGAATTACCTTATTTTCCCGTTTTATGTGGAATATCTGGTGCGGCGCAGAGTCCGCGGTGAGATCAGAATTAGGCAAAAATGAGCCGCAAGTTTTGAGTTTAATAATACTGATAGTAATCAATAATATCAATATTAAAATAATAATAACTAAAATTGTTAATATATCATGAATCTGAAAAAAAATCAAAAAATAATACACACTAATTCCTTGTGTGTATTCGTCTTTGTTATGCTGTGTATGTTTCGCTGCAAGTCAGTAACACTAGACAACACCACAAAATTAAGAATCAAAGAACAAAAAAAAAATCCGAAAAATAATACGCACTAAAGCGTGTGTGTATGGCTGTGTGTGGGTGTGTTCAGGACAACAACGGCAAAGTGACAAAACACAAAGAAAAAAAATCAAAAAAAGAGTCGACATAGGTGTGTGAATGTTCGTGTAGAAATTCAAAAGAAGGTTACACATATGTGGGTGTGTTCGTGTGTGCCTGTGTGTGTGTGTGTGTGTCTTCAAGAACTCCAACACTCAATACACCACACAGTAACAACAACAAAAACTCAAAAGGAAATCAAGGGGGAACCATTACACACGTATGTAGGCGTGTGTGTGTGTGTGCGTGTATATGTGTGTGTCTCTTCAAGAACTCCAACACTCAATACACCACACAGTAACTTAACAATAACAAAACTCAAAAAGAAATCCAGGGGGACCGTTACACACGTATGTAGGCGTGTGTGTGTGTGTGTGTAGTGTGTGTCTCTCTTCAAGAACTCCAACAACTGCAATTACACCACACAGTAACAAACACAACAAAAACATCAAAAGGAAATCTAAAGGGGAAGCCGTTAAACACTATGTAGGCGTGTGGTGTGCTGTGTGTATGTATGTGTGAGTGTGTCTTCAAGAACTCCAGCACTCAATACACCACACAGTAATAACAACAAAAAACACCACAAGAATCAAAGGGGAACCGTTACCACGCATGTAATGTAGGCCGCTCTCTGTGTGTGTGTAATGTATTGTGTGTCTCTTCAAGAACTCCTACACTCAACACACCAC
The DNA here is from genome assembly GCA_015478945.1 of Trachelipus rathkii. Lineage (NCBI taxonomy): Eukaryota > Metazoa > Arthropoda > Malacostraca > Isopoda > Trachelipodidae > Trachelipus > Trachelipus rathkii. The sequence continues at coordinate 40,984 of JABUQX010015643.1, read as the reverse complement.
ACACCGACACAGTTAATAACCAACAAAAACTCAAAAGAAATCAAAGGGGAACCGTTACACACGTATGTAGGCGGTGTGTGTGTGTGTGTGTGTGTATGTATGTGTGTCTCTTCAAGAACTCCAACACTCAATACACCACACAGTAACAACAACAAAAACTCAAAAGAAATCAAGGGGGAACCGTTACACACGTATGTCAGGCGTGTGTGTGTGTGTGTATGTATGTGTGTGTCTCTTCAAGAACTCCAACACTCAATACACCACACAGTAATAACAACAAAAACTCAAAAGAAATCAAAGGGGAACCGTTACACACGTATGTAGGCGTGTGTGTGTGTGTATATGTATGTGTGTGTCTCTTCAAGAACTCCAACACTCAATACACCACACAGTAACAACAACAAAAACTCAAAAGAAATCAAAGGGGAACCGTTACACACGTATGTAGGCGTGTATGTGACTGTGTGTGTGACTGTGTCTCTATACAGAACTCCACACAGATACACTACACAAAAAGGACAAAAACAAAAACAAAATTATATAAAAAGGGTAAAAAAGGAACGTCACACACGTATGGGACGTGTATGTGACTGTGTGTGTGGCTGTGTGTCTATACAGAACTCCACACAGATACACTACACAAAAAAAGGACAAAAACAAAAACAAAATTATATAAAAAGGGTAAAAAGGAACGTCACACACGTATGGGACGTGTATGACGTGTGTGTGTGTCCAGGAACAACAAAAAAGTGTACACGTATGTGTCTGTGTTCGTGTGTGTGTAGTTGCGTGTGTGTGTGTCCAGGAACAACAACAACAAACACAACAGGAACAACTAAACTCAAAAAAGGTGTACACGTATGTGTCTGTGTTCGTGTGTGTGTAGTTGCGTGTGTGTGTGTCCAGGAACAACAACAACAAACACAACAGGAACAACTAAACTCAAAAAAGGTGTACACATATGTGTCTGTGTTCGTGTGTGTGTAGTTGCGTGTGTGTGTGTCCAGGAACAACAACAACAAACACAACAGGAACAACTAAACTCAAAAAAGGTGTACACGTATGTGTCTGTGTTCGTGTGTGTGTATGGCTGAGACAACAAACACAAGGTTCCAGAAGAAATCCAAAATTCTACCCATATAGCAATAATAATAATAATAATAATAATAATTGATAGCAGACAGTGATGATGTGAACCATCATCATTGTCTGCTGCATGATTTGTTTTTCATCCTTTAGGTGCAAATTTGTTGTTGAGAATATAATAATTGTTAAATAATATAATACAAGTTAATAAATAATATTTATGGAAGTAACAAACTAAAAGATAGAGAATCAAGATAGATAATAACAGAACCAGAAGATAGTGAAACAGAGCAAGAAGATAACAAATCAGAGCTAGAAGAAAATAAGATAATAAGAGTGAGCAACTTGGATGAAGATACAAAGGGATATTAATGAAAAGAGAAGAAATAGACTAAATAAAAGTATATGAAATTATTTTTTATATAAGAATTCGTGACAGGTTATTTATTTGACGTGATTGGACGTGACTGCTTATATTGGCGAGAACGCATGACTTTTAACGCTATTACACTATTTTATATTCATCGTCTATTGTCCTGTCCTATCCCGTCCCATACCATCATCGGTTGTTGTCCTATAACATCATCAGCAACTATTAGAGTACTTCAAGAGGGCACTCTCACAAACAACAACAGGTAAATCGATAACATATTTAATTATTTGTGAGCTAGAGATTGAGTGAGTGTAATTGTAGTATACAAAGTGCATATTTGCTTGTTGATTGTTGAACAATAATAATAATAATAATAATAATTTTAATAATAAAACGATTGCAGAAAGGGAAAAGAAAACCTTCCTCTAAAACACATAGTTCATAGAAGCAATAATAATAATAATAATAATAATAATAATAATAATAATAATAATAATAATAATAATATTAATAATAAAACGATTGCAGAAAAGGAAAAGGAAACCTTCCTCTAAAACACATAGTTCATAGAAGCAATAATAATAATAATAATAATAATAAACAAGGAGAAATCTTCACAATGAAAGTGATTCGAGCAACGAAACCTAATTCACACCGAGCACTCCGACAACAAATTGAAAAGAAGAATCACTTTTAATATGTTGGTTTTGGAGAGATTGTTAATGTGCAGGTTTCCATTGCAAATGCAAGATAAATTATAGTTTGATATCCGGTTCGAAGGAACACTTTAATGTGGTGACAAATTAAATAGGGTAAGAAGGTTAGTGGAATAGATGTGAGTGGACTGTATAGGTTAGAAATTTGTTACACTATAATTTGTCAGACATTTCCCAAAGTTCCCACCTTCATTTAATATTCTTTGATAATCCTATCATTCGAATAGAGAGATTGAAGGTGAGATTCTTTGGCCAATTTAGTACAGTATTTGTGTCGTAAATATCATGGATGAGTTTAGATAATAACATATAAGTGAGTTTATCAATAGCTATAGTTATTATACATGTAAGGGAGATACGAATGGTTGGAAATTGTCCAGTCAATCACGCATTTCTACTCTCGATCAGGAAGAGAAGAGTCAACAGCAGATCCCTGAAGGGGATCAAGAAGCCCACCTTCGCCCACCGATATCACATGCAACGATCTCGGCGACCTGACATGTGTGTCAGAGTACCTGTAGACAGAAGGAAGTCTTCGGGTCATGCGAGATTGGAAAGACAGAGGGGAAGGAAGCGTGAAGGAAGATTATTAACGTGTAAATGTGCACAATTAACAAAATGTTAGTAACCAAACATGCTCGAGTATGATAGTAAGAGATGTTGTTGGCTCTAAGTCTAATTGAGTGTGGTTAGATCTGGCTCCCTGTTACTAATTAGTGGAGAGTTGGTCAGATCTCAATTGCACGCATACACACATTCTCATTCTTAAAATTACTATGTAAGAAACTTTTCCTGGACGATAGCAACGGTCGATTCGATTGTTTCGGGTAGAAGTAACGTCTTAAGAGTAAAACGAAAAGAATTCAACACTCACCAATGACTTCTGATACAAAATGAACTCAAACCTGCGGACCTTGTCTCTAGGAGTAGAGACGTCATCGACACGTAAGAACGCCTATATATCACAACGTATTGACGTGAAGATTTCCATGATCATTCAGTTTGAAATTCGCAATACAAACTCCGTAGATTGAAGTTCATTTATTTGCATTAACATTTCGTATTAAAAATCCAAAGCAAATAAAACTTACGTTAATCTTGAACGAGATATATACAGTTAGCGACGCGGCAAATTAAAGTTAAAATTAGAAACGACCGATAGCTATATTTACAGCGGCATTAAATTTGAAGCGAATAAAGCAAGCGAGAAATATTAACACTAAAGTTTAGGCATGATGTTAGAGAGAAAATGTTAGCAAATTTTCTTATTGCGTTGATGCTTAATAAAATATATACAACTTTATGAACAAAGAGTTTCATAGTCACTTAGTTTGTATTTCAGAGTTAATATCTCGGACACTGTCAGATAGGAAAAATCACCAAGCGAAAAAACTACACTTCCTAATTCCATAGAAAAAATACGCAACTGGTTCAAATAAAAATTTCTTTCCTGTTAAGTTCAAAGGTCCCACCCAGGGGCATTTCAATTCAAGCCTCCGGCCTCGTAACTGGGTAATCCCCTTTGCGCGTGGGCGGTCCTACCAGCGAGTAACCATTGGGCATCTCCTTCCGTTCGGTGGAAGACCACTCCTGGCCTTCTAATCCATGAGAAAAATACGCCCTCTTTCCTGTAGTTAAGGCTCCCGAAAGATTCGTTACAAATTCTGGCTTCCCAAGGATTGAAATTTACAGTAAATTCGATACTTCCCCCAACCGTGGTTTCCTGCTCTTTCAAGATAGACTCGACAGAAACACTCGTCCTGGTTGACCAAATTGGGCGAAAGTCCGTTAAAACTGTTTTTTACTCTTGGAAGGCCTTTAAATCTTCCTATTAAAGTGACAGAGTCATTTATTTTTCAGCTCGAACCTCGCTTATCTGAAAGTTCGTTACGAACCCACATTGGCGTTTACTAAAACAATATTGACAACAACTAATGACTTGGTTTGGACAAGGGCACTTGTCGAAACATATATAGTATATAATATATATATATATATATCATATATGATAATATATATATATATATATAACAATAGAATAATATATATTATGTATATATAGTGCTGCTGTAGCAGCTAAAAGGGCCCACCCATTTTCCTATTGTAAAAAAAAGGCCCCACCCTGTTATCTCCGTATATATGTAATGCTTGTAAGTAGCGAAAAATTGGATGGACTATAACCCCATTGAGTAAAAGCATTTTAAAGGTGTTATAATGCGTTCAATCTCGATTTTTTTGATTTGGAAGTTTATTTTGAAAATTTTTCAAAACATTATTGCCTACGTTTTTGACGATCGTGAAAAACCATTTTGGTACTTTTTCAGTCAATACTGCATTAAAAGACTCTAGCAACTTATATTAATATGAACTTAAATTATGTTAGTTCCCATGAAAAGGTAATCCCAACATCCAAATTTCAAGAAATTTGTGCAGCCAATCAACACACAGGAACCATCGAAAAAGACTATCAAAAAGGGCCCAGTTTGATGACAAACAAAAGGCCCACTTTTTTTTGGAATGAAAATTGGCCTTTTAACATAATAATATCTAACAACATTGCCTAACATAATTTATTTTTTGTTACTTTAGTATATTGTCTAAAAAATATTTTTATGTAAAAGGGCCCACTTTTCATTAATGTTATGTAAAAGGAGCCCAATCTTTATTTTAATTTCTTATATATACTATATATATAATTATAATATATATACTATATATATTATCTAATTATATATATATTTATATATATATATATAACATATATATATTATATATTATTATAGTATAGGAAAGCAATTGAACGAAGTTAAAGTTGGCCACTTGGATTTTTTGTTTTAATTTTAAGGAAATTTACCTTTTTTTTATTTACTTATTTTTTTAATTTAAAAAAAAGAAAAAACTAAAAAAAAAAAAAAAAAAATAAAAAAATCTTCAGAAATACCTCACAAAAATCTTCTTGCCAATACTTTGATCTCTCCTTAATAAAGCTTCATTAAAATAACAAACCAAAAAAAAAATTAAACTCACCCTCTGTCAGCAGAGTTGCCAAATGGGATGAATTTTTGGAACAAAATGAGGTGTAATTTTACCTTTTGTATTTTATTATTTTTTATTTTAATTTCAAAAAAAAAAAAAAAAATCTGCTATTTAGTCACAAAAACCTTAATAGAAAGATATAAGCCGTAAATCCAAAACATTCAAACTCTAGCTCAAGAAGTAAAAGGTGGGGCCCTTTTGGAGAGTCATACATCTGGGCCGCTTTTGCAAAAACGTGGCTTTTTTTTTTTTCACTTCGAGTCTAATATAATTTTTACAATTTTTTCCAGGCAAAAAAAAATTTTTTATGTGGTAACATACATAGGACATGGCCCATCTAAGAAACGTTATTGTTAAAACCATACTGATTTAAGAAATAGTTTAGTAGTTGTTGCAAAATTAAAAAGTTGGGCCGTTTTTTTGAAGGGTGACTAATATATAATATAGTATATAATATCATATATCAATAGTATATATATATATATATATATATGTATAGTATATATATTATATCTATATATATACTAATATATATATATGAGTACTAATACGTAATATATATATATATTATATATATATATAATATATACTAATATACTATTACTTATATATATATAATAATATAGCTATATCATATAATAGAATATATATATATATTATATATTATAATATAATATCATATATTATATATATAATATAATATATAATATACTAATATAATTATATATATATTCACCATCTAAACAGAGACATAAAGTGTTCACTGCAAGTTA
>JABUQX010015643.1:0-30000 GCA_015478945.1 Trachelipus rathkii | reverse complement strand
TTTCTACGGGTCTAACTCTGGTTTAATAATGAGTGCCATATTGGTGACGCGTAATTTTGTTAGACAGATGTTTTGTTTGTAGATGGTGAAGGCTAATGCTTGTATTATTCCGTATTAACTGTCTGTGCCAGCTATGGAGTTCTTAGTATGTTAGTTTGTTTATAGTATATCAGTGATATAATAATATTATAATGATATTAATATATTATATTATTTATCTATAATATAAATATATACTATATATATATATTTATAGTATATATATATATTTATATAGTTGTATATTACAGATCGCCCCACTCCGGCGTGGCCTTCTCAGAGGAGGGCAGAATATATATATAGTATACTATATATACTATATAATTAAATAGATATATTATAATATATATATATAAATATATATATCTATATATAAATTATATAAATATATAATATATAATATATATATTATATATTTATAATATGGCCCACAGCCGTGATGTTTTTGAGCGTATATAATAGAGTGACTAAAAGGACACTGAACCTTTTAAGATGTTGGTGTTGGCTGCCATTATACTGGTATTCGTCTTGCCAGGAGCTATTGCATACCTCGGAGAAGGTCGTGATCGCGTGCAAAAGCGACCCTTCTGAGATCCTTCGCCGAAAAACTGTTATGAATCGTACGGTCACACGAATGTTGCAAAGAAGCTTGAACTCGATGAAGAAGAGGAGAGAGAGGTATTGAAATGAGAGTGTATATAGAATGGGCTAAAGATTGTCGCTATATTGCACGCTTGTGACTCGGAGCCGCTAAAATGAAATAGAAGAAATGGAAGATCGCTTGGTGTGTGTATTAAAGCGTGTTGGGGCCTAGCGTGGGAGGGAATGAAGTGCGGGGAGGGAGAAAGACAAGGAGACTTTAGACGAAGTTGTCTGTATTTGAGGTGGCACCGTGATTGAGCTGCGCACTAGAGGCGTAGGTGGATTATTGATGCGTGATTTCGCCGGAGTCACTATGAATTGCTAGATAAGTTAGTACTGACTCGAGAGATTAACAGTACCTTTTAATTGAATGGACGAAGTTTTGAGAGAAAGACAGGTTCGGAAGGTAATGTGGTTGTGATCTGGTCCATTCGAGAGTGATGTTGGGAGAGTGCGTGATCTGGGAAAATCTGAATGATGTTTTGGAAGAACGTGAGTAGGAGCTTAGTGAAGTAGGGGTTTGCGGCGTGACTTCGACTGGTTGTGGATTTTGGATGATCAAAAAAGGGGATGGTATATGCTAGGTGGCTTGTGGGGTGTCATGAACAAATGAGCATGTAGCTGAAAGCGTGATTGTTTGCTGTGAAGAGAAGTATGTTGTAAGATAATACCTTTTTAATTAATACCGCAAGAGTATGTCATTAAGTATATAGAAATGTTAGTGTAGGTAGAGATCGGTATCGAAAGTGAAAAGTCAATGAGTTGATTATTGTTGTTGGTGCAAGGAGATGTTGAAGTATTGGTTGGATGTTAAAAAATCAGTGAGGAGATTAGGGATGGATGGGATTGTGTTTTTCGTATGTTTTATGAAGTAGTTATGGTGAGCTCTGAATGGAAGAGGAAGGGGTTAAGAAAGGAGTGAAAAGAATTAGTGTGAGAAGTTAATGAAACAAGATAATGAATGATTAATATTTAAAAGCGCTTGCAAATAAATCAGTTGAATGTGAGGAAGTTGAAACTGAACAAATATGGACGCAAATGAAGGAAGCGTTTGTTAGTAGTGCAAGAGAAGTATGTGGATGTGCTAAAATAGGATGTAAGAGTGTTAACAGAGTGGTGGAATAAGAGGTGATGCCAGCGGTTAAAAGTAAGAGAAAGAGCGTGATTAAATGTACTAAAAAGTCCAATGGATGAGATCTCAACAACGAAAGGTGCTTTGGACTATATGTAAGGGAGAAAAAAAGGATATGACTAAAGCGCATACGTAGGGAATATACTAAGGTAAATAACATTGAAGAGGATAATGGCAGACTTACAAGGGAGATGGGAAGCTCTTCTGGAAGGAAGCAAGAAAGGTTAAGAATGAGAATAAGGGGAATCTGCTTAGAATATTGAATAGGGATAGCGCTTTCATAACTAACTGATGAAATGGATGTGAGGAGAGTATGGAAGCTGGAAGGGACAATCTTTGAAAATCTGCATAACATTGACAGTACTTAATGAAGAGGTGATAGTGAATGTGTGTAGGTTTGATGGTGCAAGGAGCAATAAGTATTTTTTGGATGAGGTAATGGGTAGAGTGAGAAAGTTAAAGGTAAATCTGCAGGCATAGATGAAATTACTGGTGAAATGATCAAGAACGGAGGTGAGGTGCATATCATACACCGGAACAGAAAAGTAGTAGAAGAACGACGCAATTTGAAAAAAAACCCCTCCCTTTAAACCCTTAAGTGAGAACTTTTTGCAGTCGGGAAAAATTCACCCTAGAAGTTTCACGAAATTGCAACTGTGGTATCTCGTCAATGTGGGGTTCATCCCCTTAGCAAAGTCCACAACCATACCCCCTCACAAAACTTTGCCAATCACTCCTGTTATGCACCTTTCTTCTCGCCTCTACCAAACTCACATTCCTCTCCTTCAGGCATTACTTTAATGACTTGATCCACTTTGTTCTTCGGTCTTCGCACGCCGAGTCGACTGAGATAAACGGTATCAGAAAAGAGGCCCAGTACGGGTTGCGGATGACAGGCCGGCGGCCTATCCACAACACACTAGGAAGGCGGCGTAAAATCCGCATGGTTGTAGAAGATAAGATTTAATGTTGTAATGAGGCGAGAATGTCACTGTAGCATATTGTCAAAAGAAACAATACGATAAAGAAAATCTAAAAAAAAAAAACAAAGTATAAACTGCAACCAAAGAATTCCTGCACTTCACCATATAGCATGCACTTAACCAACCAACTATCATCCATCCTTTCCTTATGACTAAACCATCTCAATGTACTCTCGTTTATTCTCTCATTTATGCCCTTCTTCACACCACACAACTCTAATGCGCGTTCATTCCTTCATTTTATCAATTCTTCTCAACACCTAACACGCATTCCCCTAAGATTGTCCATATCTATACACATTGTACTTTAGATCGGATACCTTTGTATTCGCAACCAAGTTTCACTACTATACCATTAACATGGTAACAAATACCCCTCGCAAAGCCTAGCTCACTCAAGACTTAGCTGCTTCACATCCACCAAGGATTTAATTCCACAGCCACCTTCCTACCATTCGCATTTTCTACACTCTGCATCATCATTCCTTTTTTTCAAACAATATAGTCCTAAATATTAAATTCATACTTGTTCCAGTTTCTCACCATCACATGACCACACCGCAGACTCTCCTCAGCCACTACCATAACATTACTCTTATCTACATTTACTTTCAAACCCCTCTATCAATCCTCTCAAACTCTCTTCAGATTCACTGCACAAGTCCATATCATCTGCATAGAATAAGCAGGGCACCCTCCACTCTCTTCCGCTCTCCATCATTATAGCACCTTCTTCTGCCCCCCACCTCATTCTTTCATAACCCGATCCATTTACAAATTAAATAACCAAGGAGACATAACACACCCCTCCCTTACTCCACTATTAATATTAAACCAATCACTTTCGACTCCATTTATTCTTACACATGCTTCATTATCGTCATACATACTTTTGATTCCATTTAGAAGCCTACCACTAACACCTGCCACAGAGCTTCCTTATTAATACTGTCTTACGCCTGTTGCAAGTCCATAAAACCTAAATACAATTCTTTTCTCTCATTTTCTCAATCATTTGTAAAAATTTGATCCACACATCTACCATTTTTAAATGCACCTTGTTTTTCACCATACTACTTCAGCCACTCTACGTACTCTTTCAGCCAAAATACCAGCATATATCTTCCCTACAACACTCAATAAACTAATTCTCCTATAGTTCCTCTTAACCCCCAAATGCACCTTGTTTTTCACCAATCAGTCTTTCAGTCACTCGACGCACTCTTTCAACCAAAATACCAGTATATATCATCCCCACAACACTCAATAAACTACAAATTGTTTGAATATTTATCTATATAGTACGTGTTCCTGAAATAAAACTAAAAAACTGCTAATGTTAATGTTTTTTTTTTTTCAGCCAGCGTTGTTTTAGGATAATTATTAAATTTTGTTAAAATTTTTTTTTTAATTTTTCAAATCAATTTCAGATAATAAAAGACTCGATGAATGGGTAGATGAATCTCGTTTAGATTTGCGAAAAATACAATACCCTCGCGGAGATTTCAGTTCATCTGCACCTACTGGAGTAAATACTCCAAAGAGAACATTGACAAGTAATGCAAATTCACGTCCTTCTTCCCCAATGTTATCTTCCTCGCAGGTATGACATTTGTGCATCTTATTTTGCAATTTTTTTTTTTTAAAACTATAACTTAAAATTATTTTATTGTGAGAAAATCCCCATGAGAATAACTTTAATATTACTGATACTTACATACTATAATGATTATTACAAGGGAAAAACTTAAATATTACTGATACGTATTATATTGATTTTTACAAGGGAGTAACTTTAATACTACTGATACTGAATGATACTTAACACACACTAATGTTTATTACAAGATAGGAATTACTGATACCTACATTCTATAATTCATTTATTCATTCATAAATTTTTATTCAGATTAGTGAAAATAAAAATTAAATATTTAATACTATAAATACACATACAGTTTTACATTATAGAATTCAACATTTATACAATTTCAAATGTACCTATAAAATCATAATAAAAAAAGAGGTAATGATTATTACAAGGGAATAACTTTAAAATTTATGATACTATAATGATTATACAACGTGAAATTATATTCAGGTCGTAATTGAAGTTTACAAGACTGAAACAACTTTAAATTGAATGTTACCTACATATGCAATAGAGTAAATTATTGATACTTTTATCATAATTATTTGATTTAACATTTAGATCATACCTGGACAACCTGTAGGCACTTTTTACTCTCTGTGGCGCTCCTAGTATTATTATAAAAGCAAAACTTTCTATTATAACGTTAATTTTGGGATTCAACTTTAGATAAGACTGCTCATTTGAGCATTTTTAGTTTCTTTTTCTCATACACTTGTATACCAAATATATATATATATATATATATATATATAATATATATATATATTATATATATATATATATATATAGTATATATTATATATATATTATATATTCTTCCTAACATAATAATATATATTTACTATTATATTATATTATGATTATATATCAGGTCTTCCCAAAAGTAATATCTGAAATCTGGTATCAATATATTTAATAATTTCCTTTTTCTAAAATTAAGAAAGGATGGCAATATATGTTAGTATTTGTTTGTGCAGTTTTAAACTATTAAGTTAATATCATCACAGTTCACAGCACCATTTAGCTTAGTTACTAACTTGATCCCCTTTAAGATGGACTTGGCTATGTATCACATAAGACGTGAAATACTAAAGCACAATCCAAAATGGACCCCCATCCAAGGAAAGTTTTGGTAAGTGTTTGGTGGAATCGTTTTGATATGATCCACTTTCTGAGTTGTTACAAGTCGGTGTAACGACTACAACAGACATCTATTGTCAGAAGTTGAGAGTTTGATTACAGCTTTGAAGGAACAGAGATCTACTTTAATCAGGAGCAAAGTGTGGGTTTTCCATCAGGACAATGTATGTCCTTAACATTAGAGATCACATATGAAAAAGGATAAAAGACTGGCTGAAACAAAATCGCACACCCTTTTCTCCAGATCTTGCTCCATCTGATAACTCCCTATTCCAGAGTTTACGTAATTTTCTTGATGGATTAGTTCTTAAAAGACATGGTGAAATTGAAGCTGCCTTTTTTACATTCTTTTCCTCCATGCCAAAAGACTTTTACACGGTATTGAGAAGCTTGTGAATTGTTTGAAAGAAGTTAATAATAATGGGACCTATGTAACTAAATAAAATATAATATAAAATGAAATTCTGATACCTTTTTTTTCTGTGACTCGAATTTCTGATATTACTTATGGGATGAGCTAATATATACACGGCCCTATTTGTAATGAATATCTCTTGAGTCCTGCTGCTCAAAAAAGGTTACCCATGCTTGATTTAGACTACTAAAGAATGACTTGTTTATAGGATCCTATCACCGGTCAGTCTGTCCTTGCAGCTTTACAACAAAAACAACAAAAGTCACGGAAAAGAAAATTTGATTCAATTGAGGTAAGTGCAAAATACAGCTTTTCAAATTGTATGAAATACTTAAACTTTACCACATAACTAGCTTAGGTTTATAAATATATCTTTGATATTTGGAATATATATATTTTTATATGGTCATGATTTTGAGATTTTATTTTGCGAGTAAAAAATATCATTCAAAGTTTCATCAAAGTATAGGTATAATTATATTGAATTTTTTTTATTTAAAGCACGAATTAACCAGATATTTCATATTGATGTTAATCCTTTTCAAAATTCAGAATATATAATAAACTTAAGGTAATATAAGTGCTTTAAGTATTTCATTTAAAATTGGAAAGTAGATAAAATTAAGCTAGAATTAGGGAACTCCCTCAACTCATTTTTTTAATAGATTTGAGTATTTATTTTTTATGAATTTTGGAACTTTCCATACATATTTTTGTGGAACTTATGAGGAAATGTTCTGATCTTTGTTTAGCCAGAGGAAGATTTTGGAAGGAAGATTGCTATTATTGGAGAAATTGATTCTCCAATACCTATTCAAAATCAAAATCAAGACGTTCAATGTACCAGACAAACCTGGGGTTTTTGCATGCTCACAGCAGATAACAACGCTCATTACAAGAATTAAAAATATTAAAATGATTGAACTGGGGAAGTATCGTATTAAACCTTGGTATTTCTCTCCCTATCCAGAGGTATTTACCATTATAATATATATCATATATATAATATAAATTATATAATATATATTATATATAATATTATACTATAGATATATAATATATATACTATATATATAGTATATAGATATATATCATATATATATATATATATATACTATATATTATATATATATTATTTCTTTCTTTCTTTCTTCTTTACTTCTTTCTTTCTTCTTGTCTTTATTTATCCCAAGACATGGGAGTAAGGTGCGTGACGAGCATCGAAAAGAAAAGCAGTAGAAGAGCATGACAGTAAATCGAAAGGAAAGCACCCCCCTTAAGAGACCGCCCCCTCACTACGCCATTAAATTAGCGAGAACTACTCGCAGACGTCAAAATCCACCATAAAGCTTCATGGACTCGTGCGATGAGGACTCCTCGACTAGTGGTAGGTCAGTCGTCAGTGTAAGGGCTATTCGATCCCTTTAGCCCACGGTGGGCCACAACCTATACACCTCCATCACAGAACGCCCAGCGTGACCCTAAGCCGGCAGGTAGATGTAATGAGTGGAATCCGCAGTGTATCGGAAACGAGCCTTATAGTATAGAATGAGTTAATTACAATAAATAACTGTTTGACAGCTACTAGAATTCAATCAGATTCCCGGTCAACCCGCATTCCTCTGTTAATAAACACCTTTCTTTCTCGCCTCTTGCCAAAACCCAATTATCTCCTTCAGACATTCGTCACCGACTCAATCCACTTCTCTTCGGTCTCCCAGCCGTCGGTTCCCACCACACTCTCCACTATACATCTCTAATACCACCGACTATCTAGTTCATGCCTTTCACATGACCAATACCATGCGTACTAAACGATACTTCATTTGATCTCTCTCATTTACCCGCCTGAGGTCGACGTTTCCGACGACCACGGACATACTGGTCTAATAACAGGGATTACTGAAGCAGTTCCCATTTCATAAGTTGAAATCTCTTTCACACCTAGCATGCCCCTAAGATTGCCTATCTGAGACAACATCTGAGTACCTTTAGTATCCGACTCTCGTATTCCAGACCCCTAAGTCGTGACTACCAATACAATAACACCAGGTTAACAACGAATACCCTCATGTTACGATCTAGCGCACTCAAAGAGCTTATTCCCTTTTCATTCACAACGATTAATTGGGCACCGGCCACCTTCCTGCCAATCTCACAACTTCGCTACTACACTCTGCATCTCCGTTCCCTTCTCATCAAAAAGACCATCCCTATAATATTTATAACAAATATCAGTAATTTAACTGCTCATCCTAATTAACATATGACTTCACACTGAGGACTGTCCTCATCACAACCATACACCTTCTTAGTATGGATACGATCAAACCCTTCTTTTATACACCCTGCAAATCTCTTAGCCAATCCTCTCAAACTCTCTTCAGATTCGCCACACAGAACAATCATCCGCATATAATATAGGGCACCCCCACTCCATTCCATTCTTACATCATTCCTAACAACCATTCGCTGCATCCTCCCACCCACGATTCTTTTCATAACCCCATCCCATATACAAATTGAATAACCAAGGAGACATAACACAACCCTATCGTCACTCGCTATTAATCCTAACAAACGACAGATCAACCCATTCGACAACCATTATATGCTTACACACGCTCACAATATCGTCATACAAACTTATGACTCACCATTCACGAAGCCTAACCACTACCCATGATATCATGAATTCCTGCCATACGTACGCTGTCCTATTAACTCTAGTCATAACGCGCTGCTGCAAATCCATAAAACCTAATATATAGAATTTATTCTCTTCTCCCTCATTTTCTCATCTTCTTTCAATGATAAAGATTTGATCCACACATCCCTCTACCACTCCTAAACGCAACCTTGTTCTTCACCGACTCAGTGCCCTTCTGTCAACTCGACGCATCACTCTTCGACCCAAATGCCGCTATATCTTCCCTACAACACTCATATATATATATATCTAATTCCCTATAAATTTCTACAGTTCCCCGTTTTCTTCCCTTACCCTTATCAAGGGTACATTGACCTCTCCTCCAGATCGCTTGAAACTTCACGCTCTCCATAAAGACGACTTATGTATTATGCCACAAGCTTCGCAAATTCACATCAAATCTACGCATCTCGCCTTCGCGCTCTAATCAGTGTCTACGCAGTGATATGCTGTACACTCTAGTAATCCGTCAGACCGCGTTGTACATTTCATTCCAACTTTCTCACTCTACCTTACTACCTCCTTACTAATAACATCATCCCCAAAATACCTCATGTCTCTGTCTGCAACCATCAAAACCACACACATTACTAACACCTCATCATCTACTTGTTTAATTTGTGCGATTTTCGAGTGTTTTCTTCTCCACACTCCCCTCTACATCCATTTCATCAGTTTAGAAAAGCTTCCATTCCCTATTGCATATATATATATAAATATATATTATGATATATAATAGTAAATATATATTAAAAACTATAAGTAGATATATATATATATATACTATTAGTATAGTATATATATATATGTAAGTATATATATATATATATAATATATTTATAGTAAGATAGATATATAATTATATATTATATTCTGTATAATGTGGGGTTAGAAAGAATCGAGTGGGGATGGCAGCAAATGGATGTAAGGAATAATGAGAACGGAGGGGATGAGTGGAGGGTGCCCTACTATATATGCGGATGATTTGGTTTTGTGAGGCGAATCTAAAGAGTTTGAGACGATTGGGTAGAAGAGATTTTGGGCAGGTACTGTAAAAGGAGGGGATTCTGAAAGTTAAACGTAATATTAAGCTAGAGATTGGTATGGTTGTGAGTGATGGCACAGCGTCCTCAGTGTGAAAATTGGGTAACCTCCTGTTATGATGAGTCAGCATGAGCCAAAGTATGGTCTGAGTTTACCATATTTAGGGTAGTGTTGGATGAGAAAGGGAACGGATTGATGCAGAGTGTAGTAGGAAAGTTGTGAGATGGCAGGAAGGGTGGCTGTGGCAATTAAATCGTTGGGTGAATGTTAAGGGACTAAGCTCTTGAGTGCGCTAGAGTTTACATGAGGTATATTGTTACCGTGTGTTAGTGATGGCTAAGTGAGATACAAGGAGATGCTGGGAGATAAGGCAGAATAATATCGATCTATAAACGTTCAATTGTGTTCCAGATGCGACACAGATCTACGGGGCACGCTAGTGTTGAGAAGAATTAATAAAAATTGAGAGAAGAGAACGTAGTTTATAAGTGTGGTGACTGTGAAGGAAAGAGGGTAAATGGAGAATAACCATTGAAAGTATGTTTGAAATGGTTTGGTCTTCGTTGGAAACGGAGAATAGGTCGTTAGGTTAATTGCAGCCGGATGTATAGTGGAGAGTGTGTTGGGGGAACCGACCGGCTGGGAGACCGAAGAGAAAGTGGATGAGTCGGTGAACGAATGTCTGTACAACAGGAGAGAAATGTGAGTTTGGCAAGGCGAGCATAAAGGTGCATGATAGAGAGAATGGCGGGGTTTTTGTATTGGGGCATGGTTGTGGGCCACTGGGCCACGGGATGAACCCTTAATTGAGCGAGATACCATAGGAAGGGTCCGTCGCGGTCCCATGAAGCTTTTAGGGTGGATTCTGTCTGTGACTAGCTTTGCCTAGTTATTGGTAAATGAGGTGGCGGTAAGGCTGGGCTTTCTTTTTCGACATTTGTCATACTATATTGAAATGCAAAACTTAAACGGATAGCATGGACGCAGTGCATCGAAAACTCTAACTCTCATAATGCGAGGAGACCATTATGACGATATATACTATATATCAATTCTTTCACATTTAATGGAAATTTCAATAATTAATAACCTAACCACATTGTGATCACTTTTGACAAAAACATGATATTGTACATTACATTATAATAATAATAATAATAATAATAATAATAATAATAATAATAATAATAATAATAATAATAATAATAATAATAATAATAATACCTGACTGCTTTTATACTGAAGGGGATAAAACTCTGTAATTGGTTGCAATATTAAAATGTTTTTGACCCAAGAACGTCCCCTCTCTTATTTTTAGAAAGAAAAAAAAAAACGCTATCAAAGCAATAATAAACAAGGCAAAGTTGAAAACATTTCTACCAGAAAATGTGTTTACGACATTTTATACCTTATCAGTATTTTCAAGCACATATTACGAAAATAAATATGATAATAAATTTAATTATTACAAAGTTATATACTGTATATATATATATATATATATATATATTATATAATATAAAATATATATAATATAAATAATATATATAATAATAATATAAATTCTTAGAAGATATGTAACAATTTATATATATATACAATATATAGACCTATTATATATATATATATATATATATAATATATATATATATATATATTATAATATATTATATATATATAAAACATTTTGGGAGGAACACAAACTCAAAGGTTCGCCTGGCTATAATTTTGTTGTCTTCTTTTTCTCGTGATCTTAATTGTCAGAGTGACATTACTTCTATTTCTGAAGAAGCTTGTAAGGGTTGGGTGTTCTTATAAGCCTTCAGAATTATTTCACTCCGCCACAGTTGCTTGCTCTTTATAGGGGTGTCGTTCGTCATATATGGAGTATCCCTCACACATCTGGTGTGGCTTCACCCACACAACTCTCCGTCATTAAGGTG
Organism: Trachelipus rathkii; assembly: GCA_015478945.1. Lineage (NCBI taxonomy): Eukaryota > Metazoa > Arthropoda > Malacostraca > Isopoda > Trachelipodidae > Trachelipus > Trachelipus rathkii. The sequence continues at coordinate 18,298 of JABUQX010015643.1, read as the reverse complement.
GAGTCTTGGACTTTTCGTCTTAATTATCTAATGCTCTCACCAACTTTGTCCATTCTCATTCTACCCATTAAATTGTTGCGTCACTCACTTTGTTCTATCGCTATTACAATGGTCACTTCTCTCTCTCTCTCTCTCTCTCTCTCTCTCTCTCTCTCTCTCTCTCTCTCTCTCTCTCTCTCTCTCTCTCTCTCTCTCTCTCTCTCTCTCTCTCTCTCTCTCTCTTGCAATGGACACTGCTCTTCTGAATTCTCTATCGCACACCTCCTCCAATGAGAAGGAAGGACTCGTGCGGCACGACTTTGCTACACATTTTCATCTTTTCCCTGTCCAACTTCCTGACCCAGACTTAACTGCTTTGCTCAATCTTTCATGTATTCCACTGGTAAAGTCTTTAAAGGACTCTCTTTATCTATTTTCCAACTACCTTTGAATTACACACTTTCAAATGCAGTACTAATACGCATGTCGGCCTTTAAATTGACTATGACTTGCCAACTTCCCTCAACCATGGTGGAATTTTTCAGGCATCCGTCCTTTGCCCATCACAGGATATATATATATATATATATATATATATACATATATATATATATATAATATATATATATATATATATTATATATAATATATATAATAATATATATATATATATATATATTAAAATATATATATAATATATATATATATATATATATATATATAAATATAACCCTATATATATATATATATATATATATTATATATATATATTATATTAATATATAATTATATATAATATAATATATATATATATATATAATATATATATATATATATATATATATATATAAATATGAAGTTTGAATGAGGATGTGTGAAACCTTTATTTTTAAACGGATGAGAAATTTATCAAACACATTCCTTATTAAATTCTTACAATTTCCTTTTGCCTTTTTATCAAGTCATAACCTTTTCTCCTCAAATAAATAAAACGCTTAAAATTTTAAATCTCAGAATATAAAAATCATTTTACTTGACCTTTGAAAAACTCTGATAAAAAGATTCGACTTAAGGTTTAAATTAAAATTCGAATTACTTTTAAATTACTGTTAACATCTTCCACACCTTCACTGAATGCGTTTTAATCTCTCCATACATTTATCTATCTTTTTATCTACCAAAATATATATATTCATTTATCTATCCTGTGTTATTTATTTCAATACAAACACCTTAGATGATTCAGTTTGATGATAGAATGATTCCCGTCCAGGCGTCATTTTGAAGGTTCATTTAAGATTCTGGAACAGAGATGGTCCGTTAAATTAATTTTAATAATAAACATAACTTTCCCTCTTTCTCTTTTCGCCATCACCAAGATAATTTTATAAAAGATTAAAGGCATTCATGAGGGATATATATATATATATATATATATATATATATATATATATGACAATATATTATATATATTTATATATATATATATATATATATATATATATATATATATATATATATATATATATATATATATATATATATATATATATATATATATGCCAACTTCGGTTGGATTAGGATGATGTTGCGACGTGAAAGGGATTTGCGATCAGTGCCACAGGTTTTTGAATTTGATGACACAATAGGTCAAGCGCATGATCACAAGCCATTTTCAGGTGTTAAATGTGCTGTGCGTATGTCAGATGATCATTCACAATGAGGCCCAGAAATCTGACCTGTGAAGTAACAGGAATAGGTGAACCATATATGGTTAGGTTCGCTGGAGGAAGGTGGCAGGTTATTCGACTTCATTTCTTCCGAAATCTTACTACTGAAGATTGGACTGGTGAGAAGTGGAACGAGTGAGAGTTTCTCTCAGTGCGAAATGTCCTCAATGGATAGTTGGAGTTGGAGTTCAAGAAATGATAGCCTAGAACCGACAATGTATAATGCCAGGTCATCAACATATAAGGAACACTTAACCGTAGCTGGGATGGTAGTAACGACGTCCTTAAATCCGAGAGAAAATAAAAATACCCTAAGGACACTGTCCTGTGGAACACCTATATCCAGTTAGAGTAAAGCTGGAACATCGAACATGGATGGACCTGTCTGACAGTAGGCATTGAATAAAGAGAAGAAACTTTCCTTGGAAACGGAGTGCATGAAGTTTAAGGAGGACCCGGTTCAACACGTTGTTTCATAAGGCTTTTCAAGGTCAAAAAATACAACAAGAACCATCCTACCAACTAAGAAAGCCTCCCGAATTTTCAGTATCAATAAGGAAGGGGTCCACGGTCAAACGATGTTTGCGGAAGCCAAACTGGGAGTTTGAGAAAGCCTGACGGCTCTTCAGAACAGGGAGAATGCGGCCCTCAACTATTATTTTGCATGTATGACAAGTCAGCGAGATTGGTCTTTGGTTATTGGCCAACTTAGGACCCTTTCCAGGTTTGGAAATGGGATTACAATTTACAAATGTTGTTTTCCACGCAGATAGAAAAGAGGATTCGATCTAGATCCTGTTATATAGATCCAGCAGGAACACTGATGTAGAAGGGTGAATATATATATATATATATATATATATATATATATATATATATTATATATATATATTATATATATTATAATTATATATATATATTATATAATATATACTATATATATATTATTATATTTATTATACTTAAATCTTTTAACTATGCAAAAAAATTAAAATTTGTATTTATGTTCTGATCCAAGATTGCTTAAGCAAAATGAATATCAAAAATTGTATTATGAAAGGCTTTACCTGCCTTGTTGAGTATTCTCTTCTCTTCTCTACTCTGATCCCTCATCAGACACACTCTCACTGCTTGCTCCTAAGAAGACATTAACTTTGAGTTACGAAGAAAACGCAACTTCAAATTGAGGTTTAAAAACTCAGGCAAAGCACAAGAACTGCAAAAATCTCGATTGACAAAAAAATTCCAAGAAAGGACTTTTTGAGAAGTGAGGTAGAACAACCGGCAAAGTCCAAGACTTTGCCCCTGATTGTTCTTAAAGAAAAAAAAAAGAGAATCTCCAAAAGAAAGGGGTAACTTTTGCTTACTTTGTGTTTGTTGATAAAAATCCATCGTTTGTTATTAGGATTTATTAACATCCTCTCTAAACTATTATTATGAGCCTTCAGAAGGAACAAATTTACATTAAAATAAAAAAGGTTATTATATTCAAAAAAAAACACAGGATATATATATATATAATATAATAATAATATATATAATATATATATATATATATATCATATATATATATAAAATAATATATATTATATATATATACTATATATAATATATATATAATATATATAATATATATTAATATATATAGTATTAATATATATATATATATATATATATATATATATTATATATATATATATATGATATAATATAATATTATAATATATATATAATATATAGATAATATATATGTAGGGATGTACCGTATATCCTCGCATTTTTGGGAAGTTCGGTTCCTGCCGTTAAAAACTAACTTGGTTCGGCCGGAACTAACCGGGAACTTTCTACTTTTTCAAATGCCTTAAATAAAAAAAATTGCATTTGTCATTTTATTCAAGTTATGATTATACATAAAAAATAATATAGAAAAATTGATAATACATGTGAACAAATATCATGATAAATGACCTTCGACTCTGTACTTCGAAAACTTTAAATATGAACAATATTTCGTCATGGTAGCTTAAATACTATTTTGATTTTTGATTTTTAAGATTTTTTTATTTTTTTATTTTTGAGACTATATATTGCTTTTTTTTTAATTATTATTTTTTATAAAATTAGTTAATAATTCCTAAATTTAATTACGTAATGAATAATAGGCTGCGTTCCAGCAGCCCACTGCAGCCCAGGCGGGCACAACAGGCGCTCGGGCATTCGGTTCCAGCGCCGTTTTGCCGCCCTTCGCCCGGCACGTAAGGCCGATGATCAGGCAACCCGTTGTTAAATCCTTCCGATTTTTGGCGAATGTTAGTATTATTATTGATACGGAAGGATACTTTGTTTACAAACAAATTCTTTACAAAATATGTGTCGGAAATGGCTTGAAAAAGTTTTTTAAATATTTTAGTTAACTTTTATATTAAGATGACTAAAATATTCCGTATCATTTCATTTAAATACGATAATAAAGTATATAAGGAGTATTGATTAAAAAATGTCACTAATCCGACGGGCAGCGCTCGGCCGATCAGAGTAACTCAAATTTGCCTGTTCTCTGAATTGGTTAATGTAATTTTTTTTTCAATTCGGAAGCGTTTCCGAGTCGATTTGCACACGGGCTGCACTCGGCTTCTGGAAACGCAGCTAATAAGGTTTAGTAAATATAATTATTTAGTTAAATTTAAAGTTTAAATTATATTATATTAATATACTATATATAATTATATATATATATATATATATATATAATATATTAATATAATGAAGATTTATATATATATAATATATATATATATACAGAGTGGCGCAGAAAAAACCGGCCCCGTCTAGAAAAAAGGAATATCAATAATAAATCTACTGACCTACGTACGTACGTTAGGTCTAATCCAAATAGTAGTATAGTAATAGGACAATAATTTAATTAACAGAGCAGGAGATTTAAAGTCTATGTTCGAAATGTTCTCCCTCAAGAACAATGCAAAGTTCACGTTTAAGCATGCCATTGAAAACATTTCTCATTACACGTTGTGGGATGTTGAAAAATCTCTTGACGTATGCCGTTTTTCAATGTGTCAATTGTTCTGGGATTGTTGTGGTAGACTCTAGATTTTAGAAATCCCCACAGGAAATAGTCACATGGTGAGAGGGCGGGAGACCGGGGAGGCCACAAACCCTTGCTGATGGTCCTTTCCTCTGTAAAAACTGTATGTATGGTAGTCAATGACAGATCCGACGTATGGCAGGTCGCCCCATCTTGCTGGAAATAGGCATAACGCTTTTCGTTTGGAGTTAACTGTGCAGAGAAATCACTATAGACCTGTAGGTAAACATTGGTATTCACAGTTTCATTGAAGAATATTTTACCGATTATTGTTACCAGAAAGAGCACACCAAACACCAATTTTTAAATCGTGTAATGGCATTTGTAGGGACTCGTGGGGGTTCTCTGAAGTCCAGTGTCGACAGTTTTGGGAAAACGTAACCTGACAGATGAAACCAAGTTTCATCCGTTGAAAACAAGAGAAACGGATCAAACATTTCCCCAGGCAACATTCTCTAGCATCCAATTACAATAAGTTTTACGCTTACACTTATCCGCTTTTTATTTCATAAACAACACTCACACGGTAGGGTTTCTTTTTAAGCCATGAAGGATGCGTTTTGACATGATCTGTATGATACTCCACATTGTTGTGATAACCGTCGTTTGTACCAGTCGTAGGTGTTAGGTATAATATTTTATTTGATAATCATTTTTGTCGTAGATTGTGGCCGGTTATGTGCGCCATTTTCTGGTTTATATATATTATAATAATATATATATATTATATATATATATATATAATATATATTATAATATATATATTATAATATACTATATATATAATATATATATATATATATATATAATATATATATATATAATATATATAGTTTTTTAATATACTGATATAATATCTGAGTACTCTAATTTTATTTATTTCTATAATATTAAAAGATGACTTGAAAAAACATTGATGAAATTACTTATTATGCAGATGAAATATACTTATCATTAATAGTAATAGCTAGGATTAATTATTAATTTAGAAAAAAAAGTGACCAAAAAACTAAAAATAAAAATCATGATTTTTTATTTAAAAAAAATACGTAAAAAAATCAAGTTGATTTAATATTTGAATCTTTTTTGTCCCTTAGCCAATCCTATGCTCTTAGAATTCTAGACCTGGGATAAATAAAATTGTACAGGGTTATATTATTATTATACATTATCATATTATTATTATTATATTAATTATCATTATTAGATTATTATTATATTATACATTATATTATCTATTATTATTATTATTATTATTATTATTTTATTATTATTAATCATTATATTATTTTTATTAATAACAAAATTAACTTTAAAGTAGTAACTAATACAAAACAAAATATTAAACTATACTGTTTAAGCAAAAAAATTTAAATTTTAAAAACAAATTCCATAATTTTAAATACTCAAACTGAAACTGACGTTGGTTTGAAACCTAAGTTATAGGGATATCTTTTTCTTCAATGTTTGCACCGTTAAACTTCACCTCTCTATCCCAAAACAACGTTTACCGCTTCTTGAAAAAGACTTATTTAAAACTTTGAAGATCCGTAGAATTTATATTAGTATATTCACTTTTTTTTTACTTAATAAAGTTCTAATTGATCCGCTTTATCCACAATTTGGGCTTACAGAATGAACTAGAGTTCACAGTATGGAATATGATAAGATTGCTAGATACTTCTAGAAGAGGACTCACTTGTTATCAGACAAGTTTTAAGTAGAATATGTAAGGTGTGGCTGAAGTCGAAAAGTTCCGGTTCCGGCGGAACTTCCGGCCGGAACTTTTCCAATGTTCCGGAAAGTTTCCGGCCCGAACCAAAAATTCTGGTTCGTACATCCTAATATATATATATATTACGTAATATAATATATATATATATTATATATATATAATATATATATATATATATATATTGATTATAGTATATATATAATTATATATATATATATATATATATATATATATATATATAATATAATAATATATATAATATATTATATGTGGTGTGTGTGTGATAGGTGTTGTGTGTGTATCAGGTTCTTCAGATTTCAAAGTTGAGAGTACAGTAAAGATTAGAAAGTTTTTTAAAAAAGTTTTTATGTCCTAAAAAAATGCTTTCCTTTGTTTTTATTTGTGCATTTTTCCAATCATTTTATAATTTAGCTTTTATTTTAATAATATATTTCATTTCACTTTCTTAATACTTCATAATATTTATGGTCTCTCTCTCTCTCCTCTCTCTCTCTCTCTTCCTCTCTCTCTCTCTCTCTCTCTGCTCTCTCCTCTCTCTCAGCTCTCTCTCTCATCTCCTCTCTCTCACAACACCACACACACACACATATACGTATTTGTTGTAAGAAAAAAATGTTAAAAATATTTCTCTTGTGACAGGCATTATAATTTTTATTATAATTTAAAATTAGATAATTATATAACTAAAGCCGAAATTAAATTTGTTTCTCAACATTAAATCGACGGGTAATAACGAGAGAGAGAGAGAGAGAGAGAGAGAGAAGAGAGAGAGAGAAGAGAGGAGAGAGAAGACTGAAAGAGGATTGGGAAATTCGAGAGATGATGAGTAGAGAGAGAAGAGGAAGAGAGAGAGGAACTGCGAAGAGAGAGAGACAGAGAGAGGCAGATCTCGAAGAGAGAATGACAGAGTGAGGAGAAGAGACCGAGGAGAGAAGAGAGAGAGAGAGAGAGAGAGAGAGAGAGAGAGCCTGAATGATTTTGTACCCAAAAAATTCTAATGATGAGAGTCACCAAATAAGGCTTGACGAGCCAAAATTGGGAAAGTTTATCTGTTATCAGTTAAAGTTTATCTTTATTGTTCGGAGCAAATCAAAGAAGATTTGGTGCTTTTGCAGAAAACTTCAGAGATAACAACTTATCGTTGAAATGAAATACAGATAATTTTGATCACTTGCTTCACACCAGAAATATTCGGTATGAACATCTGAAAATGTTTTCTCATATTTATTATTTTATCAAATAAATATAAAATTATTGTAACAGTAACTCTCTCTCTCTCTTATCTCTCTCTCTCTCCTCTCGTCCTTCTGCTACTCTCTCTCTCTCTCTCTCTCTCTCTCTCTCTCTCTCTCTCTCTATATATATAAATATATTATATTTGCTATTATACTATCGCATTTAAGTATAATTTTAATATGGATGGATTATAATATGATCTGTTATAAGCTGATATATTTAAGATTTAATTTTTAAATATAGTAATATAAGTAGTTAATACTGTTATATGGGAAGACATTATTTACTAAAACCGTATAATGAGAGAGATTAATAATATTCAGTAAACTTACAATGGCAAATATATAGGTAGAAAACTTATTCGATCTTAGTTTCCCAGCCCAATATTTAATAGCTATATATATTATATTTATATATATTAATATATATATATATATTATATATATATATTATACTATATATATATATTTATTTTATATATTTATATATAATATATAATATATATATTCTTATATTGTATACACAAAAATAATTTTTTATATATTTAAAAATTTTAATAAAATAAATTATTATAAATATAATTTATAAAATATTATTTAATTATATATTTAATATATATATATAATATAATGATATTATAATATATATATATATATTATATATCATATATATATATATTATATATATATATAAATAGATCAGTACTAGTCTACATCATACTATTTATCCCTTTCTTATTTATTATTCTCGTTTTATACGTGCTATTTAATTAACTCTCCCTCCTCTAGCCCCTTCTTTTACTATATTCTCATACGTGCATTACCGCATTATTAGTCCCTCATATATCCATTCGATCACTCCGATCTGCAGCTCTCTACTAACACCTCGTCCCTATGCGATTATACCTATCTCTATTTACTTTCCTCATAGTTTAGGGTTACGTCCTACCACTTAGTTATACTTGTCCGTTCCTGCTATGTATTAGCTCTATATATTTACTACGACCTTATCCCCTACGTTTTCATTTGCCTATAATACATATATATATATATATATATATATAATATATATATATATTAATGATAGCCTATATATAATATATATATAATATCTATATTATATTAATTAAAATATATTATAATAATATAATATAATATAATCTTATATATATATATATTATATATATAGGTATATTGAAATATAATAAATATAAATATATTAATAAATATATTATATATATTATAATATATAATAATAAATATATATTATATTATATAATATATATTTAATTAATATTATATTATAATATAATAATATACTATTATTAATATATATAATTATATATATATATATAATATTATATAATATAATATATACATTATATATTATATAAAATATATATAATAAATTTATATATAATATTATATTAATAGTGGTGAATTGAGCCTGAGTATGAAATAAATATATAAATTATAAATATCACGGCGAATCATATCTACTATAAGTTAGTATATTAATATCCTAAGGTCCTAATATATATATACGCATAACAAAGTTTAATTGATATCACTATTCCGAATATACCGGCCGATAGTTAATTATAAAACATTGTTATTTACGCGCCGGTATAACACGGTAATATTATATAATTTAACTAGTTATATACTATATGAATAAGAGTTTCTTCCTTACTGATTGGTAATTAGGAAAATATATCAATAAATAATTTTGATAAAAAATATATATATATGATAATATATATAATTATAATATATATATTTAATTATATATATTATATATAATATAATATATATGTAATATATAATTATAATAATATATATTATAATTATATATTAATATTATATAGTATATATATATAAATAATATATTATATAAATATTAATATATATAAATATAATATATATTATATATATATATATAATATATATATATATATATATATAATTAATATAATTAATAATATATATATAATATATATTATTAATAATAATATATACTTAATATATATACTATATATATATATATTAATTATAAATATAATAAATTTACTATAATTCATTATTTATTATATTATTATATATATATATATTATATACTATATATATATTTATATATATTAAATATATATATAAATATATAATATATTATTAATATATATATATTAATATATAATATATTATATTATATATATATTATATATATATATTATATATTATATATATAATTATATATATATATTATGGCACAAAAAGCGGTCTGCTCTACAAACACTATAATCGGTTGCTACAGAGAATAATGGTATAACAAGAATCCTTTTCTCAAGTATGATTTTGCTGTGTTAAACTGCCGTTAGATTAGCTTTAGGGTTTCCTCAATCAATAACCGAACAACTATTGTGTGGATTATATGTAAAGCGTTCATATAAAATCAATTTGACATTAAGACATGTAAAATTCAAATACATTACTCAAGGATAAAATAACCTGAGAAATCCCACCTGACACCAATTTCATCATGCAATTAACACCAATATTTTGGAGCATTAGTGGAGAGAGATATCAGCTGTTCAGATCAAACACGATATATAGTTTTTGACGAAGAAGAGATTTTATTATCTGAGAAATACCCATACAGAGCTAAGAAATTGCATAGATATAACTGAACTTCTATTTTGGTTTTTTTCGAAGTGAGTATTAGAGGATGAAGATTGTTAATTGTATTTATTATTATTAGTGAATAGTGATGTTATTTTATGTTAGTTGATAAATGATAATAAAAAATTGAATTAATAAACACCCCTCCTTAAGATAGTGCTCGGCCTGTGAGTGGTAGTGACATATCATATAAAGCCCTAGTATTATTACTATAAGTATATAAATATTATATTTTGTAAATATTATATATATATATAATATTATATAATATATATATATATATATATATATAATAATTATATATAGGTAAATTATATAATATATATATATATATATATATATATATATATATAACATATTATATATATGATATATATATATGATATATAGTATAGTACTATATATACCCTAAGATAATTGATACTAATATGATAGATAGATATAATATAATATATATATATATTATAATACTTGAAATTAATAATTAATATGAGTATATTATGTGAATATATATATATATATATATATATATATATTAATTAGTTATTTATTATTAATTATTTATTATGTATTCTATCTTACATTTTTCCCAGCTCTTGAGCGGGGTAGTGGTACTTACAGCCTCTCTCATTCACACTTCCTACTCAATCTCGCCCACCCACCTCCTCCAACCCCACATACTATCTCTCGCCAACACCCTACCCTCTTCCTCCCTCAACCCTCCCTCCTCCAGCATCTCCTTTATTCCATCCATTCACCTCCTTCTTGGTCTCCCCCTTCCTCTCCTTCCTATCCCCTCCGCCTCCCAAACTCTTTTCCTAACCACTCTCTGTTCCTCCATTCTCACTAGATGCCCATACCATCTTAACAATCCCTTCTCCGCTCTTCCCACCAACCCATTCCCCCAATCACATCTCTCCCTCACCACCCTATCCTAAGTCCTACTCCCTTCTGCTAACCGCCACAAACCGCTTCTCAACCCCTTCATACTAAATACTTCCAAAACTTTCTTCCTGGAATCCTGGCATTTCAACCCCACGTTTCACACCCATACAAGAACACCCGCTGGAACACAAATTTTTTCAACATACTTACTTCACTTTCTGTGATAAATGTCACCAACCCTTGCCATAATTCTCTTTAGGACTCACTCAAAGCTCTCATTCACCTTCGTCCTACTCTTTAAATTTTCTATCTCCTCCTCATCCCAATCCTAATCCCCCTTACTCAAGTCCTCCCTAAAATATCTGAAAAATCTTTTTATCTATTCTTCCTAATATCTACACCCCGCGTACTCTACCAAATCTGACCCCTCCCTCCCTCCTCTCTTTTCCTGCCTCCTCAAACATGTGAGAGCACTTTACTCTTACCTGGATATTATTTTAAGCCCCCTTGTTGTCCGACACTTCTCTCTCAAACTCCCTCACCAAATACCTAAGCCCTTCCGCGTTCTTCGCACATAGGCAGTATCGTCGCAAACAGTATCATGTTTCACTTCCCTTCTATCATTCCCATTCATAAATTCCACCCCCCTCCCCTCCCTCACCATTCCTCTGTCACACTACACTCCTCCATAATACAGAATTGATATACTACCGCCACGGCGGACCATTTTCTGTACACAACCCCGTCCGCCCTCACATTCCTTCACCTCACCACCCGCTCAAATCATGTCCTCCACTCTCATCCTATCCTCTCCCTAACACACCTTCTTCACTACATCATTCTTTCTACCATCATTGCTCAACAAACGCCTAAACCTTACCTAATGCCCCCCACTCCATTTTCCTCAACAACCTCCACAATTCCGCCCCTTCCTTATCACTCTTCCCCCCCTTCATCACTTCTCATGCTTCTGTTTCTCTAAAATCTCCTATAGAAAATCTATAACACAACCAAATCACCATAGTCCAGCCACGAACCAATTCCCATAAAAATTCACCCATATACACTTTCCTTGTCCCTCTCTCTATACTTTTCTCCTAGTCAAGTGTCCATCTTTTAGTGAACACAAGCACTTGGTTCCCACACATTCCCTCTCTCCCCTCCGCCCTTAAAATCCTGCACGTGTTCTTCCTCCCACTCTCTTGCCCCTCGTCATCCTTATATACACTCTCACCCTCTAATGCCAGTCCCCTTCTCCTCCCGAAATACTTCTCTTCCCTACACACATTCTAAAAACTACAATATACCTCTATAATTCCCTACATTCCGTCCTAATCCCCTTCCCCTTATACAGGGGTACCAAACAACCATCCTCCCAATCCTGTGTAACCCACCACTGCTCAACATATATTATATAAACCCTATACGCCATGTCCTGCCACCCCGTATACCGTCCCTGTCTTGCATAACATTCCAACATTTTCTCACACGCCATCCAGACCTGCTGAACTTCCCTTTTTTTCCTTATTCAAGGCCCTAATAATTTCCTCCATTTTGTATTTCAAATCCTCGCCCTCTCCCTCCCCATTTCATTCCCAACCCACCTCTGAATAATTCTTCCTCCGCCTCCCTTCCACCCATCTTCATTTCAATATATTTCCACTATTAGTATACTCCCCCCACCTCTTCCTCACCCTTTCCTCTCCTCCTATCCACTCCATCTTCTCTCTTAATCTCTCTCCATCTTTCCTTTCATTCACTTTTGTTTATTATTCATCCAACATCTTACTCCCGATTCAAAATTTTTCCGTCACTTTTCTACACACTCATCTTTGCTCTATTTCTTCTGTCCTCCTCCACTCTCGTCTCTTGCCCCTTTAAGCATTTTCTAATCTTACTATATAATTACACATACGCTTCTTCTATACCCTATTTTACAATAAGCTCTCTTTATACCTTTTGCACACTATCCATAATCTATCCTCCTTCATTCCACCTCATTCGATCTTTTTTCTTTGCTTTGCACCTATCCCTTTTTACTTTATATATATCCTTCTAGCTCTTCACATACTGCACTCTTTATAATCTCATCACCTCGCCCCTACAACCTTCTCCTAACATTCCGTGCTTCCCCTCTCACGTTCTCTCCACCTTATCCTCCATGACAACCTTTACCTAACTCCCTCTTACACACTATTCATATCCAATTTTCCAACCTTTATCATTCTATCTCTCTTTTTTGCTCCACCGTGATTCCCTAACATCACCTCTCCTCCTAAGCCCTTATCCTAGCAAACCACAAATGTGATACGCGAATATCCCCCTGCCCCGAAACACCCTCTAAATACATGTTACAGTCTAGCAAATCTGCCTCTATCTCTTCCATTACACCACAACATAAATCTAGTACCGCCCTCTCTCCGGCCCGTTATCTCACATTCTTCCATAGTATACTTATATTTCTCACTTTTTGAACCTGTATTCCCCACGATGTCATTCTTCTTCAACACACATACTCTAACAGACTTTCTCAATTAACATTCCTCTCCCCTACCCCAAATGGTCCTATTATTCTTCCCAACCCCTCCCTTCCCCCACTCCTGCATTCAAGATCCTCCCAATAGACAAATTTTATCATTTACACCAAAACTTTCCCAACACTCACTTCAACTCACTCCAGATCACTTTCTCTCTCCTCTCCCTCGCTCCATCACGGTGCATATTCACATCTTCATCATATCATTATACACCCACTCATTTCCCCTCAATACTCCCTCCAACTCACTCTATCGTCTCCTCCCCACATCATCGCATCACTGAACTCCTCACTATACACTATCTTCATCACCGTGTCCCTATTTCTTCTTATTCCTTCTACTACCTTCTCTTTTCCTCCTATAACTATTCCCACCCCTCCTCCCTCGTCCTCTCACCTCTCTGTTCTAACCGCCCCGACTTATCTTACCCATTCCTCTTGTACATTCTTACCGCATTAACGCTTACATCCTCTGCCTTTCTCCCCCTTCTAACTTAGCTTCAGCTTTATCCCCAGCACATCCAACCTTTTTCTCTCTTCAGACACACATTAACCCCACCCTTTTTCCTCTCCTGCACCCCCTCTTCTCATAATCCTCTCCGCTTCTACACCCTCGCACGTAGCTTCTATAGACCATCGCCCACCCTAGATATTGTCTTCTACTCGCCTCCCATCTTTACTCCTTCCTCTTCCCTTCTCTGTCTCGATCTATTCTTTATATCTGCACTCCAGGTTCTCCTCACGCTACTTTCACTTGTAGACTCCTCCTACTCTAGGCTGCATCGACATCTCCCTACTAGCATCCCTCTGAACGGCTGTCCACGATCGCCCGCCATCCCCATAAGGCATATTACTCTCACCTCTTCTAATCAACACACTAAATCCATACTTAATCCTAAGAAGCTAAGTTAACATCTGTCATTGACATTAATAACCATACACCTATCTTCGCAGCACACGCTATATTACACATTATACCTCACTATCCTATTGATGATAACTCTATTTCTACTATATCGTCCATCTACACCCTTATCACCCCTCCCCTCTCCCTCTGCCACTTCTCCCCTCTTCGTTTTCATTCCCCCCTCTCTCATATATATTCGACGACCCTGTTTACAACATATAGCTTTATTTTTCTGATTAAAATCTTTATTCAATCATGTAAAAATTCCTTTAAAATCTATATCCCCTACCGTATCATTCATATAAGATATTTACTCTATTTATGAAATATCTCACACTAACACGTGACACAATACTATCATATAACATACGAATTGACAATATCAACAATCTTAAAAAAATTAAAATAATATAATAAGGGTTTATAAAAAACCTACATACATATCAATTTACATCTAACCTTACCACTTATATTTTTTTTCCTTTCATTTTTTCTTTTTAAAATTTACCCGTCTCAACTTCTTTCTATTAAAAACTTTATTTAATTATTACAATTCTTCAAAAATCCCCGAACTAAATGTCAAGACGTTTCCGCGTTGTTTACCTTTTCTTCTTCCTCCACCACACCTCTCTCCTCTGCATTTTTATCTTATAAGATTAGTCTTTTAAATATTTTAAATATTTAAATGGCATATCACTAAATGCATTCCACTTTTTTAAATCTATTGGACTGATGATCAACTCATCACCTAATCACACATCTCAACAATCTCGCAATTTAGTATTACATTGCTCAATGATTTCGGCTTCTATTAGTTATCTATTAGAGTCGACAATTTCAATGGTTTAAGTATCCGATTTTGTATTCTAGTATTTGTTTGGTCAGTCTATTAAAATCGTACAATCACAGTTTAACCTTTCTATCTATTGCTTACTAGATATATTTCCACTCCTCTGATACACATATTCGTAAGTACGTCATTCTCTCCTTTTTAGAAGGTCTTCCTCTGTACTTATGTTACGACTCTTTTCATACCTTTTAATCTTATTAGCCTTTGCTATTAACATCTTTTTTGATTCTATTTAATGTGGTATGACTAATAAAATTACATAGAAACTTCTCGAATTCAGTTTTTTACGACGCGCAAGCATCCCTTGCTTAGTTAATATAGCCCAATTAACAATCTATACCATTTATTTGCTGCCAGTCTAATTGAATTCCAGTTTCATAACCCTTTCAATCGTTATATTTGCGTGTAGTATAACAAGACACAAGTTACACTTATATTCAGCAATTAATAACTGCAGGGATTTTCAAACTATAAAAAACAATGACGTATAAATGGTGTACACATAAACTCTCTACGATGTCTAAAAGCGTTTGCGAATAAAGAGTCTATAAACCATTCTATCGGCCAACCATATATTTACCCACGATCCGTGTCTTTTATTACAACATCTTAGATCTGTGCTCTCGATATTAATATCATTATGTAGATAGTCATTGTAATAATAAAGCCCATAATCATTTTACTAAATAACTAGCACATTACTTTCAAACTCAATTTGAGGAGCGAGTAAAAAGCACGTCCGCTCGTGGCGAAGGCCAGACTATATGTTTTAATCTTTACTATGATAAATAGAACAATTTACCAAAATATACAAAAAAAAAAAAATAAAATAAACTAAACATAATAAAAACGCGCCGACTTCTACTAATAATTATATTACTATATAACTGGTATAGTTCTAATAGTATAATCATATATAATACTATTATTATATAATGTTCACTAACCGTTCTATTACTCTATATATATATATATACTACTATATATATATATTATTGGCCTAATAACATAGTATATATAATATTAGTATATATATGACTAACTAGTCAGTATTATTGTATACTATACGGCTTAGTACAATCCTTAACATTATATTAGTGAGTGAGTTCCGATATATGCTAGTATATCATAATAGTAGTTATAGCAAATAATTATTATCTTACAATAACTCACTATAACTGTTTTTTTATTTATTAATTATGGTTTCCTATATATATTTATTTAAACTATAATAAATTTAAGCACTATATTTATATTTATTATAATACTTTGCTCTACTCAAGGTTATTAGTGATCTTATATATAGTCTATATTATACGTAATATCTACAATATACTTATTAGAACTTCCTTCGCCAATATATTATATATATATATTATATATATTATATAGTATATTGTTTACAAATCTATATTATTGCGTTTTACCTCGATAAGGAAAGTAAACGCTCGAAAATTGGTTTTCATACAATTTAATTATTAGATTTATTCTTTCTAAGTTATTTAATAGTTAATTACTGCACCTATGTCTTAATAATTTATCTGTCACCTTCATTTCCATACCATCATTCAAGCTCTTACTATGCTAAAAGATATATCGATGCTCCTCTATATCACACTCCCCTTCCACTCACTAGTTTATTCTTATATTTTTTTGTATTAGTGCTATGCTTAATTTCTTTCCCCCACTAGCGATCATTCCATTAAATATACATACTTTTTCACTTCCATATTATTCTATACACCTTGCTGAGTTTCTATACTTATTCTTCATCACCTCGCCTATCTCTATTAACTCACCCATTATGTTACTCCTCCGTCCAGACCTCCTATTTAGGATGCCATGCGCATACGCCAGTATTAGTGTAGCTATTAGATCAAGTTAATAAAATAAATAAATAAAGAGTTATTAAAAAATTCAAAATGCTCGTCAACAATATGTTCTCCAACATATTACTGAAGTTATCTTTTCTTTTACGTAAATATTTTAAATAATATTTAACATATACTCTTTCATTAAAAAATACTAAAATTAAATTTGTAATATAGAATAAAAAATATTAAATAAAAATATAATATAAATTTCATCACTTTCATTACTTTTCCAAAGCTCTAAATACCTCCGAGCTATAATCTAGATACTCATCTCCCTCTTCTAATCTACATACGTTCCAGTGTGCAGCGAAATCATCTTCATCCCTATCATCCATCTCAGCTTTAACTACTACACCTGATTCCTGCTCATGCTATACCATCTCTACATCATCCTCTTGTATCCATTCATAGTTAGACACTAATTCGAAACTGCCAATTCATTGAAATCAAATTCATCGATTCGTGCTAATCTTGGTCGATTATAATTTTCAATTATTTATTTTGAATATAATAATATCTGTAAAGGCAGACATGAAAATGATAAAATTTAGTATATTTCTGCCAATATATATAACTATCCTGCCTAAACTTCAGTAATCTGAGGAGAAATGTATATGTTAATTAAATATAAATATTAATTCTTTTTTGAAATATATTTAATATAGATGACACTACCACATGATCTAATATGGACAGTATCGTACATGGTGAAAAAAAAATATTTCTGTTATATAGTAGTTTCTGTAATGAACCAACAAAACTTAATC
>JABUQX010015642.1:5000-25000 GCA_015478945.1 Trachelipus rathkii | reverse complement strand
ATTAGAAAGTGTTCTGTAAGCTCCATATAAATGTTGCTGAGTATGGGTGAAAGGGGGGAACCCATACTCAGTCCTTGTTTTTGTAAGAAGTAGGAGTCATGGAATTGAAAATAGCTGTGTTTGAGAGTGAGAGTTATGAGTTCTTTTAGGAGGGGGAAGGGATAAGTGAGAGTGATATTATGTGTGGTGATATAGGTCTGTAACATGTTAAGAGTGATAACAACAGGGACGGAGGTGAAAAGAGAGCAAACGTCAAAGCTATAGAAATTGTGTGTGCATGGGTTGAGGTGTTGTGCTTTTTGTATGAAATCGGTACTGTTTTTTAGGTGTGTGGAAGAAATGTTGTTTATAAGAGGTTTAAGTTGGGTGGCGATCCAGGCTGAAAGTTTGTATGTAGGGCAGTTTATATTGGAGATGATGGGGCGTAGGGGATTGTTTTGTTTGTGAGTTTTGGGGATACCGTAAAATTGTGCTAAATTATTCATGTATGATTTTAGGTTTGTATGCAGGAGAGGATGGTCTTTACAGATAGATTTTAATTCTTTGTTGAAATTAAGTTGTGATTTTACTAAAGGGTTAGTGTTGAGTTTGGTATATGTTGTGGTATCGGAAAGTAAGTTTTGGCATTTGGCAATGTATTCAGTTGTGTTTAAGATAACTATGTTATTTCCTTTGTCGGAGCGTGAGATGGTTATGTTCTTGTTTTTTTTGGAGATTATGTAATGTGTGGTAAAAGATTTCGGGTATTTGTCTGATGCGTGTGGAGTTCTGTATGTGAGAGAGTATATAGCCTTTTAGTATGTCAGTATTGCAGTCATTATGTTTGTAGTTTTTAGTCCATATGTTAAAGTCATGTGTAAATTTTAGAATTGGGTCCGGGTTATTTAGAGCAAAAGAAAGACCATAGCCTAATAGGATTTTTTCGTATTTAGTTAATATGTAAGAAGAAAGATTAATGATTTTAGTGGGGTCGGAAGATACATACCAAAGACTAGTTTTAAAGATGTTGTCGAATTTTCTGTTGAGGACGTTATTTTTTTCATTGATGACCAAATCCTTGTGAGAATGAGCTGCCTCTAGTAAATTGTTAAGGATTTCGAAGGGATGAGAAAATTGTTGTTGAATTGTAGTCAGTAAGTCTCTGAAAGCTTTGTTGCAAATTCTAAATGTTGTTTTTATTTCTTGTTTGATATCTTTAATTTTGTTGACTAGTAGATTCTTTTTTAATTCGTTGAATGGACTATTTTTTAAGTTTTTGATTTGAGGAGGGCATAGCGTTTTTGGTATTACCAAGTTGTTTAGGCACCTCTTGATGAAATTTAATTGTAATTTTTTAATGTTGCCGGAGACCATCAACTTCCTATAATGCAAGAACAGACGACGTGTGTTGAAGTTTAAACTTTCTTCGATGTTACCGGGTGGCATATTTTATTATTAAAGTTGCTACTATATACGTAGTTGAAATATTATTGATGTTAATAATAAAATAGTAGAATAGTAGAAAGAAAAACATTACTTAAGTCGGAAAGAAAGCCACCATACCTTCCCCTCATGCCAGGTTATCGACTGATGGGAGTGTAAGACAATGTCGCCGTTCAAAATGTAAATCTATTGAATGTACAAAATTATTCTGAATTCATATCTTAGTTACTTTAGAACGCATCAATTGAAAAGGTTGTTTATCACAACGAAAGCTATTGAAACATGCGTTCAATGAGTTTTAAAGTTAGTACTAATCACAGTACCATTTTAATATAAGTTTTTAATTCTTAATTAACTATATGTAATAAAAATACCAAATCGCACAAAAGTTTAAATCTCCGAAATATGATCTAGCAACAGTGAGTGCAGAAATAAACATAGTTAACAAACTTTCTGAAGGGTGAAAAACATCAATAATATTCAAACTACGTAATAGTTAGCAACTTAATAATATATATATATATATATATATATAATATATATATATATATAATATATATATATATATATATATATATAATATATATATATATATAGATATATATATATATATATATATATATATATTATATATATATTACTTACAACAGGCGAGGATTGAACGGTCAAGACCCTGTCAGAGGGGCCAGCACTCTTCTGGAATCTTCCTATATTCTCCAAGCACTCCATTTCCCTCTCTCCTCCATAGGCCGGCATCCATGTCTTCTCAATGAGTCCTCCACCGAACTCTCCCATCTCTTCCTAGGTCTTCCTCTTGGTCTCGTTCCTTCCGGTCTCCACTTCCATCTCTTCGTGGCCACTCTTTCCTCTTGCATCCTCTCCAGGTGTCCCCACCACCTCAATCTGGCTGCATCCATCTTATTCAAAACTAGCTTCACTCCAACCTCCTCTCTTATTCTTTCGTTTCTCTGTCTGTCTCTTCTAGCTTTTTCCCCTATCGCTCTCAAACGTACATCTCCGCGACTGTATTCTACTATCCTCTCTTGTGGTCGTACTCCATGTCTCTGCTCCATATAATAAAATCGGTGTTAACACACCCTCAAATATCACCCTTTTCACCTCCACACTCATTTGTCTGTCTTTCAGTATGGGATGCACTGCTCTTACGGCCGCCCCATACTGAGCTATGCTACTTGTGATTTCTTGTACATTTCCTCCCACTCTTCCAAATACTCCACCCATATACTTACATTTCTCCCCCATCTTTTTCTCAGTCCCCTCCACCACTATTCTCAGCTCTCTTCCTCCATCTTCTCTACTGACCACCATGATCTCCGTCTTTTCTATGTTCTTATATATATTGTAGGCTCTTGGGGCCTACTGAGGAAGGTACGAAGAAGGCTACATGATTTCCAATTTTATTCATGGAAACAGAAAATCACGATATGCAAGAAACTTAAAATTGCAATATAAATATTGATAATATAAAAAAATAACAACAACAAAAATAATAATAATAATAAATTTATAAAAATATTACAGTGTTAATAATACATTAAGAAAAATTGGCCGTGTAGGCTGGCGACAATACCAATATAAAAACTTAAAATTAACTATTCTAAGAAAAATTGCTATACTAAAATTTATGCACTGAGGTTGACTTTGAAATTTTACTGAATTTTTAATACACACGAAAAACTTAAAAATACATTATTCAAAAATATTTAAATAAGAAAATACATTAGCACGTACCCAAATGCTTAAATAGTAAAAGATATTTCAAGAAGAAGAACTATTATAAACTTCTCTTCACACAAATAATTGCAATTTTTGGTAGGCAAGTCAAATCGAGAGTGAGGTAAAAGAATCCAATAAGTAGGCCTGAGAGTGAATGGAAGACAACGTGCACTCGGTGAGACGGCAAACGGAGAGTGAGACCGTTTCAGAATAGACTCCTAATTTATACATTAAAGAAAGGAAAGATTTGAGAAATATTAAAAAAGAAAGCGAAGAAGCATGGAAAAGGATGCGTTAAGAAAAACTTTGATGTTAATAAGGTAAAGAATTGCATGCGCATATAAAAATCGAATGTCGGTAAAGACGAAAGTTGAATAAAGGCAAAAAGACGAAAAATAGCCTAAGCGTGCTAGGAAGAAGGAGAGAGAGACTACAATATATATATATATATATATATATATATATATGATATATATCATATAGATATTATATATTATATATATATATTATATATATATATATATATATATTCAACTGATTTATTTGCAAGTGTTCTTACATACTTTTCCTTATAACCTTGCTCATTTAAATTCTCACTCTTAATTTCTCATACTTTCTTCCTTATCTTTTCCCCTCCACCCATGCCCCAACTAACTTAATCTTACATAAAACAACAATAAAATGATATTCCTATCCCCAATCCCTCACTGATTTAACGTCCATTACATACTTCAACACCTCCTTCACATCTCTTTTTTCCCCAACACAATTCAATCATACTTTTTACTTCGATACCATCTCTGCTTACCCCAACTCTCGTATACCTATGAATACTCTTGTGCTCGAAGAATGTATTACTTACACATATACCTCTCTCCTCACAAAAATTAATCATATTCCTACTATTCTCATTTTCTCCGGCAACCCCAAGGCACCTGTTACACCATCCCTTTTTCGATCACTTATCCAACCATTCAAGGTGTTATGCACAATCAATCTGAAGCCCCTACTCACCTCATCCAAAACATCATTCAGATTTTCCGAGAAAGTCACGCTCTCCTCAGCATCACCCTCAGATGGACCATATCTTACAACCACACATACCTTGAACTTCTCAAACTTAAATTTAACCATTATACAAACAAAAACAAACAAAATTCACCATTGCTTTGTGATACAGGTCACTAATCAGAATCGCAACCTCCTTCTCTCCTCCTCCCCACTTCACCTCACGCCAATCGTCTTAATCACTTCCTTTCATATTTTTATGAGTCACAGCAAGCAAATCAAATTTACTCTTTTTAAATACATCCATCGCCTCTCTCCTCTTCTTCTCACCATATATTCCTCTAACACTCCATGTAGCCAGACGATTCATACAATTTCGCAGGAAGATGCAAATTCATTTACGGCGATCACGACCAGGTCCGAGGCATGCATTAGCATTCCTAGGTTATAAATAAGTGGTAGCGTATCCTCAACCCAACTACCTCTGTCCATTTAGTCGCCTCCTACGACACGCAGAATTATACGCTGTGGGAACTCTTTCTCCTACCACACAGGTATAAATGGAAAAAAATGTATTAACAGTAATTGTAGGAGTGTTTTATGATCTGTATGTGATACGGAGAGTCTACTCCTGTGTAAGGAGAGTGTGTATATATGCGTCCCTCTTGCGCCCATATAAACACTCTCCTGTGTAAATAGTGTGTGTATATGAACGCAAGAGGGGCGAATCATTGGGCACTATAATATCAAGGGATGTAGTGACCGATGTACTCCCAAATGGAACATATTCCATCAGAATCAAAATTACATGCTTCTCTTACCGTGCTCTTTTTCAACGTGAGAGATAAAACACACGCCGCAAAACATCTCCAGTTGAAGACAATTTGTTATAACTAATATGATCGATCGGTTGACCAATGAGATATAAATCCTTTTTTTACGAGTAACTACCATGAATACGAATTTATATGACCAAGAACTGACACAAGTGAGCGTTATCGCCACTGAGTCTAAACAGTAACTAACAACGAGTCCTACCCGCTCGAGTTGCAAATTTAATTCGTCTGGCGGCAACACTAAGCATGTTGTAATATTTTTCTGAAATTGTTGTATGAGGTTTTTCTTAGTCAGCAACTAAATTGCAATGTATGCGTTATCAAAATGAAAATCTGAAAAATCACCTCTATAAGCTTGTGCCAGTATATATTTATATATATATATATATATATATATATATATATATATATATATATATATATATATATATATATATATATATATATATATATATATATATATATATATATATATATATATATATATATATATATATAATAATATATAATATATAACTATATATATGTATTATTATAAAAAAATATATGTATATATATATATATATATATATATATATATATATATATATATGTGATTTTTGTATATATCTAAACAGATATATAGAAGATACATCTATATATTATGTGTATATATATTTATATATATATATATATATATATATATATATATATATATACCAGGGTCCCGAATAGCTGACACCTGTTTCTAAAAAATAGTGAATACATTTTTGAAATCAGCGAATATTTTAATGCAGGAAAATGAAGAAGAAATAAAATGAAGAGCGATAATAAAATAATAATAATAATAATAATAATAATAATAATAATAATAATAATAATAATAATAATAATAATAATAATAATAATAATAATAATAATAATAATAATAATAATAAATAGGTTTTGATGTACGATAATTCTCGCGTTCCCCCAAATTTCTCAGACATACACACACACACACACACACACACACACACACACACACACACACACACACACACACACACACACACACACACACACACACACACACACACACACACACACACACACACTCTATGATACATAGATGTTCTAGGGGTGAAATGATTTTTTTTGGTGACCTAACCTAACCTAACCTAACCCATATAATTTGTTATTTTTAATTTTATTTTTAATTTTAAATTTTTTGCAGGAGGAGGAGTCTCGCTGCCATGAGAAGTATCAAAATGCCAGGCGTATTATTTTTATTAATTTATTAATAATTTTAATTATTTTATTAATAATTAATAAAATATTTTTCTTTTCCGGCATTAAAATGTTCGCTGAATTCAAAAATGTATTCAGTTTTTTGGTAGATATCCTAGTTTTTTAGATAGGTATCAGCTAGCTATTCGGGACTCTATTACATATATATATATATATATATATATATATATATATATATATATATATATATATATATATATATATATATATATATATATATATATATATATATATATATATATATATATATATATATAAAACTCAATATGTTTATAATTAAATATATATATAAATACCTGCTATCTTTTCTATATGCTATATATATATACACACAAAAGGTGGGCACCGTTAATGAAAGTTAACGCCGTTAATCCTTAATCGTTAACAAAAAAAATTAACGGCATTAATCATTAAAGCGTTTATCGGTAAAGAATGTAACGGAAGTTAACGTTAATCGTTAACGTTAACCGTCTTCAAAATATGTAGGAATAGTAATAATTTTTCATAAATTTTTCACAAATATTCATAAAGATTGCAAGAAATAATAATAATAATAATAATAATAATAATAATATAATAATAATAATAATAATAATAATAATAATAATAATAATAATAATAATAATAATAATAATAATAATAATAATAATAATAATAATAATAATAATATCTAACAATATTAATAATGATATTAAGTTTATCAGACTTAAATAATTTAGGCTTTGACCTAGCAGATACTTTTGCCGCTTGCCAAAGAATATTTCCAAAGCGTAAATACCTTAATTAATAATACTTAATAGTATATTATTGTAAAAAATAATAGGATATACCAACTTACAGTTTTAATACAAATATGTATATATTTTTTATAAATTACAACGCTTATTAGGCCTACTTCTTATATTTTCACTAGTCACAAAAGCAAGTTCAAGTAACGAACGAAAGAAGTTAATGACTCATTGAACGGGCAACAGTCACTATTTTTTTTCTTCAGCGAACCAATAAGAAATGAAAATACAGCATAAGAAAAACATGTTAAACATTACTAAACGGGATAATAACCGTGTAAGAATAAATACATTTTGAGCCATTGAGAGGAGCGTTTAAGAAATTTTGGAAAAAAAGTTTTTGTCTGTTATCGAAATCGAATCTAATACAATTTAAAATCTGATAAGAAAATATTTTATAAACTCGTAATTTAGGAGGTAACGGTTAACGAAGTTAGCGGGAAATTTTAACTCGCTAACGTTAATTCACAAATGTAACTCGTTAATAGTCCGTTACTTCTTTTCGAAATTAACAAAAGCGTTAAAAGTTAAGGAAAAATTAACGAATTAATTAACTGATTAACGTTTTAACGCGTTAATACACCTATTTAACCTATATATATATATATATATATATATATATATATATATATATATATATATATATATATATATATATATATTATATTATATATATATATATATATATATATATATATATATATATATATATATATATATATATATATATATATGTGTATTAGAGGGCGGATATCCGCATCCGCATCCGCATATGTGGATATCTGCATCATTTTCTCTCTCCGCATCCGCATTCGCATCCGCATGAATTTTTTTGCGGATAGCGGATAGTATTCATTTATGAATTATGAGACTAAATGTTCCTCAACTTTCTGTAACGCAAGATGTTCAGACTCGTTGTAATAGTAGTTTATACATGCTTGAGACTTGAGAGGATGGGAGAAATAAATGAAGCTGTCTGCCCTTACGCTTCGAACAACACAAAGGTGAAAGGCCTGACAGGTGATGATAATGCGATTTTAGATAATTGTATTACTCTTCTTAAATCGTTTGAAGAGGAAACTAAGACTATTAGCTCAGAAAATTCTTTTTGGTCAGACTGGATTCCTCTAGTTGCAACGATGAAAGTTGTGCTAAATAAATACTGCTATTAAATAAAAGTAACGGACTTTCAAAGATGACAAACACACACTAGTGCTGGAGATAGATAATAGATTTCAAATTCTGCAAAACGATTACGCATGTGCAATAGCAACTTTCTGGATCCTAGATACAAAACAAATTTCTTGAACCACGTGTTTCACAGAGTGTTAAAATTTATTTAGGATGCCTATGTGACGAAATGCTGTTAAAGGCAGAAATATCACCAGCCAATAAAAAGGAAAGATTACAGAAACAGACACACAAATAAAATCTGTTAACGAAACCATTGCTGAATCCATGAACGTTTTTTTGGCTTCTAGCAGCGATGAAGAGTCTTGTTCTAAGGTAAGACACGCTATCATTGATCGAAGATTATCGAATGCGAAAAACGAATGGAATCGGATAAAGATCCATTGGATTGATGGCGTGATAATTGTAAAAGTTTTCCATCTATGGAAATGCTAGAATACTTAGCAAGCCCTTCAACAAGTATAGCTAGTGAGCGTCTTTTCAGCGGTGCAGGTCTCATTTACGAAGAAATGAGAAGCAAACTCTCCCTTGAAAGGGCTCAGAAGCTTTAGTTTTGAAGCATAATTTTAGAATTGTTAATTTAAAGTATTATTGTATATAACCTTTTTCTAAATCAGGTGGAGGATGGGAAAGAGATTGGTGGGAGTGCAAAGAGTTGGGTTCACGTCGCATCTGAACACAGGTATATATATATATATATATATATATATATATATATATATATATATATATATATATATATATATATATATATATATATATATATATATATTATGTATATATATATATATATATATATATATATATATATATATATATATATATATATATAATATATATATATATGAGTGATGGACCGGATGTCAAAATTTGACTGTTTGCGGATGCAGATGCGGATGCGGATCTTAAAGAGGATGAGGATGCGGATGCGGATCTTAAAGTAGATGAGGATGCGGATGCGGATGCGGATGCGGATGTTTACTCTTTGAAGTTTGAATTAAAAATTATATATATATATATATATATATATATATATATATATATATATATATATATATATATATATATATATATATATATATATATTTATTATTTTTATATATATATATATATAATATATATATATATATATATATATATATATATATATATATATATATATATCTATATATATATATATATATATATATATATATATATATATATATATAGTAGTGATGCCACAACTGGACCGCTGCCACCCTTTTCGATATGAAGGAATAGAGATATAGGTCTGAAACTTGGAATATAATCTATATATGGGATAAGCTCGAATCCGTGTAAATTTCAAGTCTGTAGGATGTATATAGAGGGGGGTCACCCCCGAGGGTGGACGCCGATATTGCGCTTACGCCCTTGTTGCGGGATCTGAGCGACCGAAATTAAGCCTAACGAGAGTTAGGCTCGAGCGTGATGACGTAATCTCGTCGCAGACGAGATTACGTCAGTGCGCGCGCGCGCACATACACATACACATTATTATCATTATTATCCGTCGAAGTGTTTCCGAGGAAACACTTCTGAAGTTGTTTTTAAACCCTTTTGCCTGCGTCCGCGCTCCAGTCCACGCACTGCACCTGCCCCGCACCGCCGCACTGCCCCGCACCGCGCCGCACTGCCCCGCACCGCACCTCTGGCTCCGACATATATCTATATAAGTTAGAGTTATCGTATCGTGATAAAATTTGGAGTGGTGTTAGATGGGGAGGTACCCTAGTCATGGATGATGTTACGTCCCCAAGGGTCCCCCCGAAGGGGGACCCACCCCCATTAAAAAAATTAATTGATCGTATAAGGCTGAAATTTGGTGAGAGGATTCAGAGTTGAGTTTCTAGAAAGAGTTAGTATTGGAATTCAAGGAGTTGGCTCCGGCACCGGTGCTGGAGCCACTGCGGTGCTTAGTTAATAAACAGTCGTATAACAACAATACTGGTGTGCTTATATATGTTATTGGATCTGTAGATTTCGAAAATAATGGTTTCAGAACCATCAAGAAAAAAAAAAAAAAATAAAAAATTCTTACACTTTTTATGTTTATAACTTACAAATTTACGTTTTTACATACCCTAAAGCAGTAAATCAGTAAATCAAACACCATCCATCCACCCTCCTGTCCAGTTGTGATCTATTGATCTATTGATTAAGGTCAAATTTTTACTAAAATTTTCATGTTTTACATACCCTAAAGCAGTAAATCACTAAATCAAACTGCCCAACCATCCCTCCTGTCCAGTCGTGATCTATTGATCTATTGATTAAGGTCAAATTTTTACTAAAATTTTCATGTTTTACATACCCTAAAGCAGTAAATCACTAAATCAAGCCGCCCAACCATCCCTCCTGTCCAGTCGTGATCTATTGATCTATTGATTAAGGTCAAATTTTTACTAAAATTGTAACGTTTTACATACCCTAAAGCAGTAAATCACTAAATCAAACCACTATCCAACCTCCCTCCTGACCATCTGTGATCTATTGATCTATTGATTAAGGTCAAATTTTTACTAAAATTGTAACGTTTTACATACCCTAAAGCAGTAAATCACTAAATCAAACCACTATCCAACCTCCCTCCTGACCATCTGTGATCTATTGATCTATTGATTAAGGTCAAATTTTTACTAAAATTGTAACGTTTTACATACCCTAAATCAGTAAATCAGTAAATCAAACCACCATCCACCCACCCTCCTGTCCATCCTTGAACTATTGATCTATTGATCTATTGATTCAAGTCACATTTTGAGTATCATTTTTGGATAAACATAACATAAAATCAAGTTCTTTATACAAAGATCAAACAATATATGCTGACGTAACAAAGTTTTCACATTAATAAAGCTTACTTAGTATCATCTGAACTATGAATATAACCCACAACGACAAACTTAGCACATCTTAAACATGAATAAACTGTTAACGTTAACAAAGTTCCACACTTAGCATCAGTAAAGTAACTAATATAGCATACAAAGACGTAACCTACTTACACTTTTCTAACATATCGCTGTTATTTTACATTAAGACTGTAATATTTAACAAAAATTTACCATAACCATGTGTAATTATCATACAGACCAATGAGTATACTCTAACGTAACAAAGTTTTCACATTAATAAAGCTAACATAGCATCAACTGAACTAAGAAAATAATGTACAACAACAAACCTAACACATCTTAAGCAGGAATAAGCAGTCAACATTAACAAAGTTCCACACTTAACACCAGTAAAGTAACTAACATAGCATGCAAATACGTAACCTATTCTTACTTTGTCAAGCATATCTCTAACATAACGACGTTAATTTACACTAACATGGTAATATTTAACTAAAATTTATCACAACATTGGTTAATTATCATACAGAGCAGCGAAAGTATGCTAACGTAACAAAGTTTCCACATCAATAAAGCTAACATAGCGTAACATGAACTAAGAAAATAATGTACAAAGACAAACCTAACACAGCTTACACACAAATAAACTGTTAACATTAACAAAGTTCCACACTTAACACCACTAAAGTAACTAACACTGCACGCAAAACGTAACCTATTCTTACTTTTTCAAGCATATCTCTAACATATTATCGTTAACCTTACACTGACACAGTAACATTTAGCAAAAATTTATCACAACATTGGTTAATTATCATACTGATCAACGAATATACTCTAACATAATAAGGTTTCCACATCAATAAAACTAACATGGCGTAACATGAACTAAGAAAATAATGTACAAAGACAAACCTAACACATCTTAAACAGGAATAAACGGTCAACGTTAACAAAGTTTCACACTTAACAACAGTAAAGTAACTAACATAACATTCAAAAACGTAACTTATTCACACTTGCTCAAGCATGTCTCTAACATAACAATGTTAATTTTACATTAAAATATCATAATCCCCAGCAAATAGATGCAAACATAACAAAGTTTTATCCAAACATAACATAAAAATGACAAAGTTTTATCCAAACATAACATAAAAATAAGTTCTTTGAATAAAATATCTTGGTAAAGTGTAATAGTTTACCGAATTTAAAGCAGTAAATCAGTAAATCAAATCACCCATCCCCTCCCTGCCCCTCCCTACCCATCCTGTCCATGTCCTTTTGATCTTTCGATCTAATGATTTACGTCACATTTCGAGTATCATTTCTAATAAACATAGCACAAAAATGAGTTCTTTATATACTAAACAGCGAATATATGCTAACGTAACATTGTTTTCACATTAATAAAGCTAACATAGCGTCATATAAACTAAGAAAATAATGTATAACGACAAACTTAACACAACTTACGCGCTAATAAACAGTTAACATTAACAAAGTTCCACACTTAACACCAGTAAAGTAACTACCATTGCGTACAAAACGTAACCTATTCATACTTTTTCCAAGCATATCTCTAACATATTAACGTTAATCTTTACATTGACACATTAATATTTAACAAAAGTTTATCATAACCATGTCTAATTATCATACAGACTGACGAATAACTGTAAACATAACAAAGTTTTATCCTAAACATAACATAAAAATAAGTTCTTTGAATAAAATATCATGGTAAAGTGTAATACTTTACCGAATTTAAAGCAGTAAATCAGTAAATCAGTAAATCAAACCACCCGTCCCCGCCCCGCCCCATCCTACCCATCCTGTTCATGACCTTTTTGATCTATTGATCTATTGATTAATGTCATATTTCGAGTATCATTTCGACTAAACATAACACAAAAATAAGTTTTTTATATACTAACCATCGAATATATGCTAACGTAACAAAGTTTTTACATTAATAAATCTAACATAACATAACCTGAACTAAGAATATAATGTACAACGACAAAACTAACACACCATACGTACTAATAAACTACTAACATTAACAAAGTTCCGCACTTAACAACAGTAAAGTACCTAACACTTCGTACAAAACGTAACCTATTCCCACTTTTTTCAAGCATATCTCTAACATATCATTGTTAATTTTACATTAACATCGTAATATTTAACAAAAATTTAGTATAACCCTGTCTAATCATCATACTGACAACGAATATAATGCTAACGTTCCGAATTTTTAACATCAACTTCGTAATATTTTAACAAAAATTCATCATAACCTCGTCTAAATATCATAATCCCCAACGAATAATTGCAAAGACAACAAAGTTTTAACCAACCATAACATAAAAATAACAAAATTTTATCCTGACATAGCATAAAAATAAGTTCTTTGAATAAAATATCACAGTAAAGGTCTATAGTTTACTGATTTTAAGGCAGTAAATCAGTAAATCAAACCATCCAACTCAGCAGTCCCCTACCCATCCATTCGCCTATGATCTATTGAACTATTGATCTAAGTCATATTTCGAGTATCATTTTGGATAAACATAACATAAAAATAAGTTCTTTATATACTGACCTACGAATATATGCTTACGCAACAAAGTTTTAGCATCAATAAAGCTAACATATCATAACCTGAACTAAGAATATAATGTACAAATGCAAACCTAACATACCTAGCGTATGAATAATCCGCTAACATCCTGAAAATTCCCTACTTATCAAAGGTAAAGTAGCTAACAGGTCATACAATACTCGACATGTTCCCACTTTTCCAGCATTTCAGCAACAGGTAAAGACGTATTATCTAACAAATTCCCTTAAAAAAGTGGCCAATCTATCAAAGATACCTGCATCTTGAACTATGAATTGACACTATCTTCATCAAAGTGTCACTCGTCTCGAGTATAACATCATTTGACCTATGAATAAGCGTAGACATTAGCAAAATTCTCGGGCAAACCTAACATTACTCAACAAAATCTTAACATAGCCTCACGTTTCTAACATATCATCGCCTAACAACATCTTACAAAACTCATCATTTCTCTAACAAATCAGTGTTAATTTCACACAATCATAGTAATATTTAACATAACGTACCTAACTTACAAATAAACAGCTTTCATTAGCCAAGATATAGCAACACATCACCTCCCGAGGAAAACCCAATAGGATGCGTCCCTTGAAGGGTGAATCACAGGAGGAGGATCACCCAGACGGGTGTAGCAAGCAGGTTTTTATCCCTCCGAGGAGGGTAAGGTCTCAGCCCTTCCGGGCTGAGACCTAAACCAGCACACCCGTTCAGGGTGATCCCTCCTCTCAGGATTTTACCCTTTCAAAGGACATCCTTGGTTTTCTCTCAGGAGAGTGATGTTTGCTTTAGATGCTCTTGGCTAATGGCTGTTCGCAGGATGGAAGTACTGATCTATGATAAACTATTACTACGTATTTGTTTGTTAGAGAAAATGATGATTTTTGAATATTGCTGTGTTGGCGAGCTTTATGATATGTTAAACGTGAGACTATGTTGCATTTTGTTGAGTAGGTTTGCAGGCCCCACAGCAGTAATCTCAGGCGTGTTATACTCGAGGACAGTATTTGATAGTTAATTGTCAATTCATGGTCCAGATGCAGGCCAGCGGCCGCACAAGTGACTGGTAGATAATACGTCTTTCTAACTGTGCTGGCGTGAACGATCTGTTAGCTACTGCTTTGATGAAAACGAGAGGGCTGGATGTCGCGGGTGTCGCCACGCTAGTTCATTTGCCACGATATATTCTTAGTTCAGGTATGATATGTTGCTTTATTGATAACACTAGGCTTTGTTGCGTAAGCGCTCCTGACTAAATGGGTCAGCGCTGTAAGAACGGTTTTTATGTTATGTTTATCCAGAAGCGGAAACTCGTGACTTGGGTCAACAGTTCAATAGATCATAGCGGAATAATTGGTAAGAGACCTTTATTAGATGGTTGTTTACTGATTTACAGCCTTAAATCGTAGGCTATTACGCTCTACTGTGATATTTTATTCAAAGAACTTATTTTATGCTATGTCAGGATAAAAAACACGTTATTTTATGTTATGAATATTAAAACTTTGTTGTCTTTACATTATTCGACGAGATTATATTTGAACGGGTTATGATAATTTTTGTTAAAATATTACGAAGGTTGTGTTAAAATTCGGAACGATAGCACCTATTGTTGTCATATGATGTTCGAACGAGGTATACTAAATTTTATTAAGCCGATGTCATCGCAGTGCACAATGATATGTTAGAGGTATGCTGAAAAAAGACGAACCAAATACGTTTTGTACGAAGTGTTAGGTACTTTACCGTTAGGTGCGAGGCTTTGTTGTGTTAGTAGTTTGTGTACGTGGTATTGTTGGGCCTTTGCTGCGTTGTATTACCTATTCTTAGTTCAGGCCGCTATGTTAGACTGTATGCCAAATCTGTTGCACGTAGCGCCGCATTGTGGTTGTATATAAAAAAACTTATTTTTGTGTTATACGAAATATGACATTAATCAATAGATCAGCAGATCAAAAGGCATATGGCTAAGATGAGCGGGATGAGGCAGCAGTAGTGATTTGTTACGTGATTTACTGATTTGCTGCTGAAATTCGGCAAGTAGTACACTTTACCATGATATTTTATTCAAAGTTGTGTTTGGATAAAACTTTGTTATGTTGGTGATATCGTCTGTATGTGGTGAACATGGTTATGATAAACTTTGTTAAATATTAATATCAATAAGGTAACAACCATCGGGCGTATCTTGGAAAAGGCATGAATAGGTGTTTTAATACGCAATGGTGTACCACTGGGAACCAGTTAAGTGGTGGGAACTTTGTTATGTTAACCATTTATTGCCGCAGCCAGATTTGGCCTCGTTACTTGTCGTTATACGATGACCTGCCAGTTTGCGTGATGTAAACAATCGTTACGATTAGCATATATTCGCTTTGTTTATATATAAGAGGCTCATTTTTGTCTTTATGTCGAGAAATATTGACGTAAATCATTAGATCGAAAGATCAAAAGTTGCATGGGGAAATCAAATACAAACAAGGCAGGAAACGAGCTATTTACAGTACTGCTTTAGAAACCTCGGTAAACTATACACTTTACCAGATATTTTATTCAAAAGGCACTATTTTATGTTATGTTCAGATAAAACACTGTCATTTATGTTATGTTTGGATAAAAAAACTTTGTTATATGTTTACATCATTGCTGGGGTTGCTGATGACACAATGTAAGAGTGGCACACATTGTTATGTTAGAAGACATGCTAACACAAGTGTGAGCAAGACCCACGTTTACGAGGCTGTTATGTTTTGTTGTTAAGGGTGTGAAACTGGCGTTGACCGTTCCCTGTTTAAATGTGGTGGGAACTGTCTTTGTACGATATTTTCTTGGTTGCTGTTACGCCATGTTGAACACATTGATGGCTGCGTATGGCCGAGTATATTCGTTGATCAGCTGTGATGGTGGCCAATGTTGTGATAAATTTTGCTAAATGTTACTGTGTCAAATTAACATTGATATGTTAGAGGTATGCTTGGCGCAGAGTAGGTGCGTGCGAGAGTGATGGATTGCTGAGTGGTGATTGGGTGTGTTGGCAGTTTGGCGTGTGCTGTGTTGGGGGCTGTCTTTGTACATTGCCTGCGTTCATGTAACGATATACCCGCGACGATGTGGAAGCTGCGTTGTTAGCGCCCGCCGCTGTGATATTGGCCCAGCTGTTGTGATAAGGCCACGGTTAAATGTGCCATGTTGAGGTGGCGAAATTGGCGTCGTTATCGACCAGAGACTATGCTTGACGAACAAGGCCAGGTTACATGTTGCATGCTTATATTGGTTACTTTGCACGAGCGTTAAGATGCGGTGCTTTGACCAGCTGTTGACAACATTCCCTGCCGTGTTGGAGTTTGTTGTTGGCTGCGATATTTTTCTTGGTTCAGTTGATGCTGCCTGTTGCTTTATTATGGAAAACTTTGTTACGATCAGTATACTCGACGGTCTGTGTGACTAATTACACGTAGTTATGGTAAATTTTGTAAAATATTACGGTCTTAACTGAAAATATACAGCGATATGTTAGAAAGAACAACCAGTAGACCGTATCTTTGTGACCTTGCAATGGTGCCAACTGATGCTGAAGTGTGGAACTTGGTAACGGTTTATTCCTGTTTAGATGTGCTGAGACTGTCGTTATTGATTCTATTCATAGTTCGAATAAATACTAAAGCAACGATATGTGAAAACTTTGTTTACGTCAGCATATATTGTTTGATCTTTGTATAACTTGATTTTTATGTTATGTTTATCAAAAATGATACTCAATATGACTTGTATCAATAGATCAATAGATCAGTAGTTCAAGGATGAATGGTAGGTGGATGTGGTTTTATTCTGATTTACTGATTTAGGAAACGTGTAAAGCGATTACGGTACGAAAAAGGAGTGACCTTAATCAATAGATCAATAGTTCAGATGATCGGAATGATTTGGGTAGTGGTTTGTTCAGTGATTTACTGCAAGTATGTAAACGTTACAATTTTGTAAAGAAACGACATATCAGATCAATAGATCTGAATGTCGGAAGAAGAAGAAAATTGAATGTGTTTGTTGGTGATTTACTGTATGTAAAACGTTAATTTTAGTAAAAGAACGACAATATCAATAGATCAATAGTCACGACTGAACGAAGAAGATGGTTAGGCAGTGATTTACTGCTTTAGGCTATGTAAACATGAAATTTTAGTAAGTGACATATCAATAGATGAGAAGTGAACGGACTGATTTAGTGATTACTACTTTTTAAGTATGTAAACATGAAATTTTAGTAAACGACCTTAATCAATAGATCACAACTGAACAGGAGGGTGACAGGAAGGTAGATGGATGGTGTTTGATTTAGTAATGTAAAAACATCAGAGGCTGGTTATAAACATAAAGATTGGAAATTTTTTCTTGATGGTTCTGAGGCATTATTTTCGAAATCTAGTCAACAACATATAAGCATACTATGTGATGCTACGATGTTTATTAACCTGGCACGTGGCTCAGCACCAGGGTGCAGGCAGCCACTTGGGTATGCCCAACAACACAGAAACTCAGCACGAGATCCTCTCGCAAATTTCAGCCTGCGATCGGTGAGCACCCAATGAGAGTGGTATCTCCATCGGGGAGCCCCTTGAGAGACATGGCATCATCCATGAGCAGGAGCCTCCCAAATCTAACTCCAAATCGCCACCCATCGTATCGCTCTAACATATGGGCTGCTGTGTCGGAGCCAGGTGCGGTGCTGGCAGTACAGGCCCAGTAGTGCGGATCAGGTCGCAGACGCGAAACACAAAGTTTAAACAACTCAGAAAGCTCCCTTCAGGCAGCTCTTCGACGTAATAATGTGATAATAGTATTGTATGTGTATATTGCGCGCACCTCTCGCACTGACGTAATCTCGTCTGCGACGAGATTACGTCATACGCTCGAGCCTAACTCTCGTTAGGCTTAATTTCGATCGCTCAGATCCCGCAACAAGGGCGGCAATATCGGCGTCCACCCTCGGGGGTGACCCCCTCTATATACATCTTCAGAGATGAAAATTTAAACGGATTATCATCCAGACATGGGTATATGCGAAGAAAATCTTCACTCGTTCTCACAGCTACAAAATTTCCAACCTTCTTTATATATATATTTATGATATATTTAATTATAGAATATATATATATATATATATATATATATATATATATATATATATATATATATATATATATATATATATATATATATATATATTATTTTTAGTTGTCACCACCACTCACGGGCAGAGCCTATTCAAGGAGGGGTGTTGAACGCCTCAGAAGTCAACAACTAACGTAAATTACGCAGATGAGCACAGACGCAGACTTTGAAGTGGGGAGATTAAATTCAGCAGGAAACACAGAAGATGAAGAGAATTCCACAGAACAGAGGTGGCAGGAAGAAGGAAGCACAGCAGCGAACTAGCCTGGAGTTACCAATATCAACACAAAACTCATGTGCAGACACAGCACCCCTAGTGCTACGAGGGCGACGTAAAGGTGGTGGTACGCGAGTGATAAGTTCCCTCGAGCACCTGCCGCTGCGGTACCTATAAAAGAGATAAAGCACCAACATCGCTGCAGAGATGAGGTCAGAGTGAACTGGAAAGTACAGAACAGTTTATAAGCCTTTTGGCCTTTGACTCAACCCTATCCAAAAGCCGGGTGAAACCAGAGCCCCAGATATGAGAGCAGTACTCCATACAAGGGCGGATGAGGCCCTTGTATAGCTGGAGTAACTGAGAAGAGGAAAAAAAGTCTCGCAGTCTAAACAGAACTCCCAGTTTCTTTGAGGCCGCCCTAGCAACCGTTGTGATGTGAGGTTTCCAAGACATTTTTTGTTTATGTTAAGGCCAAGGATGTTTATATTGTCAACAGGAGAGACGAGAGAACCGTCGAAAGAGATAGGAAAGTTAGAAGGTGTCTTAGAGAGGGAGATTTGTAGAAGTTGAGTTTTTAAAGAATTGAATTTCACAAGGTTCAGACGACCCCACCCGGAAATTCTATCCAGATCCGCGATAATAGAATCGGGATTAAGACGAGAGGCAATTCTAGAAGTAAAAGATGGAGCAGAAATGAAATGAGGAATGAAGGGTCGAATCATCGGCATTTGAGTGGATAGAGTTAGAGGTGCAGGCGAGAAGATCATTAATGAAAATTAGGAATAAAGGAGGAGATGAGACAGAACCCGAGGAACACCACTATTGACAGAAAGGAAGAAGACGCCTCGTTAACAA
>JABUQX010015642.1:0-2500 GCA_015478945.1 Trachelipus rathkii | reverse complement strand
TTTAAAAAAACAAATTCTAATGCTATTTAAACAATTATAATTTACAAATATTATTTAAGAGTTCTATAAATTTGATACATAGCAAAACGTTATAGTATAATTTTGCTGGAATTAAAATGGTAAGATTATATATATATATATATATATATATATATATATATATATATATATATATATATATATATATATATATATATATATATATATATATATATATATCTATATATATATATATATATATATATATATATATATATAAAATTTTACTTTTCGGCAGCACTAATTTTTTTAGAGTTCATTTTCGATATTTGTTGGGTTCGATTAAATCGAAAATCGATACTTTGTTATATCGATACATGGAATCGATATTTGGTAATATATATATATATATATATATATATATATATATATATTATATATATATATATATATATATATATATATATATATATATATATATATATATATATTATATATATATATATATATATATATATATATATATATATATATATAGTAAATCTGTGTCTACCTAACAAAACTTTATCATAACCTAAACTTAAAAGCCCCCAAAGTAGCCCTAACCTTTATTGATTCACTGTGCCGTAAAACTAGCCCTAACCTTTATTGATCCTATTGCCCGTAAAGCCCCTAACCTTTATTGACTCACTGTGCCGTAAAAGTAGCCCTAACCTATATCCACTGAGCCGTAAAACTAGCTCTAACTTTTACTGATAGACTGTTTAGTAGCTGCCGAAAGGTAATATATATATATATATATATATATATATATATATATATATATATATATATATATATATATATATATATATATATATATATATATATATATATATATATATATATATATATATATATATATATCTCACAAAAAAAGTTAAACCAGTCTACAACTGTTTTTGGACTAAAATCAACGTACATTGAAACCTTTGCTACTGTTGCATCTTGTACAAAATAGTACATAATGCAAAGTGCATCCTTGTATGATAACCTACTATTGGCAAACCAATAGTTTTTGGGGGAAACTTTATACCTTTTACTACAACTATGGCCATTGCAGTAAAATTTAAATTTTTCTCCAACTCTTACTATTGAACATTCTTTTAAACATTTCTCACATCTCTTTTCTTGCAAAATTAGGTTGAAATGTTCTAAAAAACCTAGCAAACTCCAATCGTTTTGGCATATATCAAACAAATCACTTACATTCATTTCTAAACTTTACGCTGACAACTCCACTTAACACATCCGATGAATATAAACTTTGTAAGCATACTGATCCGATTTTTTGTATTTTATCATATCTATTACAAATAATCGATTTACAACTAATCGATTTAATATTACAATATCAATGTATTGTTAATTCCCATAAAATATCGAGTGGACTTAGTTTTTATTTTTCCGCTGCCGAAAAGTAAAATAAAGCCTCCATATATATATATATATATATATATATATATATATATATATATATATATATATATATATATATATATATATATATATATATATATATATATATATATATATATATATATATATATATATATATATATATATATATATATATATATATATATATATATATATATTTACAGATAAACACCACCGGGCAGAGCCATAATCTAGGAGAGAATTGCTCACCCAAAGGAGAGAATTGCTCACATTCTCCCACCCGACCAGTTGCGAACCTGGGACCCTCACTTTGTTTGGTGAGTGCTCTAACACTGAGCTACCGGGCGCTTTTTAAATAAATAAATATAAAATATTAAAAAAATACATATATACATATACAAATACATACATACATACACATAAAAATATATATAAATATATATATACATATACAATTATTACTATCATTATCATTATTACTATTATGCTAAACACTATATTTAACAAAATACATTATATTTCACTAATAATCTCTACTATTTACTATATTTTAATATTAATATTATTATTATGCTATACACTTTTTAATTAATATTATTACGCTATACACTATATTCACTGTATTTTAAATTAAATTATTTACCACTATAAATATATATATATATATATATATATATATATATATATATATATATATATATATATATATATATATATATATATATATATATATATATATATATATATATATATATATAAAGAAGTACTATGAATGGGATGGTTCGAAAGAGGGGGTGGGGACGGAGGGAAGCGGTCCACCCCGGCCTACGGGGACTCCCTCTGCAAGGTGTAAACTCCCTGCACCTAACATCATTTGCGACTTACCCTTGAGGCAGCCGGCTGACTCTGTTCCCCTGTCTTGAACTTAGAAAATTTTTTCAGAAAATATGAACTGATTCAAATATAGAAAAACACCATATATATATATATATATATATATATATATATATATATATATATATATATATATATATATATATATATATATATATATATATATATATATATATATATATATATA
>JABUQX010015641.1:50000-57618 GCA_015478945.1 Trachelipus rathkii | reverse complement strand
TTGAACTATGAATAAACGTAGACATTAGCAAAATTCTCAGGCAAACCTAACATTACTCAACAAAATCTTAACCTATGATCACATTTCTAACACATCATCGTCAGTTAACACAGTAATATCTTACAAAACTCATCATTTCTCTAACAAATCAGTGTTAATTTCACACAGTCATAGTAATATTTAGCATAACGTACCTAACTTATGGATAAACAGCCTTTCATTAACCTAGAAGTATCTTAAGGCAACAATCACCTCCCGAGAGAAACCAGGGGATTTCTCCCTTGAGAGGGTGTGAATTCTGAGAGGGGGATCACCCCGAAGGGGTGTAAGCGGGCATTACCCCTCCGAAGGAGGGGTAAGGGCTCAGCCCTTCGGGCTGAGGCCCTAAACCCGCTTAAATATGGGACTTTGTTAATGTTAGTAGTTTTTTCACGCGTAATTTGTGTTAGGTTTTGTCATTGTGCATTATATTCTTAGTTCTGGTAATGCTATGTTAGCTTTATTAATGTGAAAACAATGTTACGTTAGCATATATTAATCGTTGGTTAGTATATAAAGTATGTTTATTCGAAATGATACTCGATATGTAATCTGAATCACTAGATCGATAGATCATGAGGTCACGGCTATGTGGTTTGGGAGGGTAGGATGGAACCTGATGGTTTGATTTACTGATTTACAGCTTCAAAATCGGTGAACTATTACACTTTACTATGACATTTTATTCGAAAAACTTATTTTTATGTTATGTTTGGATAAAACTTTGTTATTTTTATGTTATGTTTGGATAAAACTTTGTTATGTTTGCATTTATTTGTTGGGGATTATGATATTTAGGTAAGGTTATGATAATTTTTTGTTAAATATTACTATGTCAATGTAAAAAACTTTGTTACGTTAGCATATATTCGGTGGTCTGTATGATAGTTAGACAGGGTTGTGATAAATTTATTTAAATATTACGGTATCAATTTAAAATTAACGTTAATATGCTAGAGATATGCTTGAAAAAGTATGAGTAGGTTACGTTTTTTGCATGCATGTTAGTTATTTAAACTGGTGTTAATGTGGAAACTTTGTTAATGTAACAGTTTATTCATGTTTAAGGTGTGTTAGGTTTTGTTGTTGTACATTATATTCTAGTTCGATGATGCTATGTAAGCTTATTAATGTGAAAACTTTGTTAGGTTAGTCTATATTCGTTGATCAGTATGATAATTATACAAGGTTATGATGTATTTTTGTTAAATATTACCATGTTAATCTGAAATTAACATTGCTATGTTAGAGATATGCTTGACAAAGTATGCATAGGTTATGTTTTATTGTATACCATGTTAGTTACTTTACTGTTGTTAAGTATGGAACTTTGTTAATGTTAACAGTTTATTCATGTTTAAGGTATGTTGGTTTATGCTGTAATTATATTGCTAGTACCAGATGAATGGTAATGTATTTTTTTTCATGGGAAAACTTTGTTTGGTATCATATTCATGTTTTAAGGTATCGTAGGTTTATTGTTGTACATTATATATATTCTTAGAGCAGATGATGCTATGTTAGTTTTTATTAATGAAACATCGTTATGGTATCATATATTCTTTGATCATATAAAGAACTTGTTTTTATGTTATGTTTATCCGAAATGATACACGAAATGTGACTTGAATCAATAGATCGATAGATCGATAGATCACGGGATGGTAGGAGACGATGAGGAGAGTAGGATGGATGGGTTGATTTACTGATTTACTGCTTTTGGGTATGTAAAAACACCAATTTTTACGTTATAAAAATAAAAAGAATAAAATTTAAGTAAAAACAAAAAGTTTTAACGAAATAAAATTAAAAATTAAAAGTTTTTAGTAAAAACAAAAAGTTTTAACGACATAAAATTAAAAATTAAAAGTTTTTTTAAAAAAACAAAAAAAAACAAAAACAAAACAAAAACAAAAGGTTTTAAAGAAATAAAATTAAAAATAAAAGTTTTTAGAGTTGTTATAAAACATAAAGACATTAGCAAAAACATAAAATGTTTTTAATAAATTTATGTCGACCCTGTGACAAACAAGAATCAAATGTATAGCTTAATGTTTCGAAAACGAACCAACCAAGAATCATAGGTATTGCGTAATGTTGAAAACGTGGAGGAGTTTGAACAATTTCTCGACTTGTATCTGATAACTCTAGTGAAACTATGGGGAAAGAATGAGAAAGGGGGGAAGGGGAAAAGGAAAGGGGAGAAAGGGGGAAAAAGAGGGGAAGGGAAAAAAAAAACACATCATCTTTCGACACGTTCCTTCTGTATGCATTGTTAGTTAATTTAAAGTGTTGTAAGTATGAAACTTGTTATTGGTTGCATTCATTCGATCATAAGGTTGTGGTTTGTTATGTGCGTTATATTCTTAGTTTAGGTGATATGATATGCTTAGGCTTTATTGATGTGAAAACTTGTTACGTTAGCCTTATTTTGTTGACCCAATATGATAATAAGGATAAGTTATGGTAACATTGTTAAATGTTACTATGTTAATGTAAAAATAACAGTGATATGTTTGAGATATGTTCGAAAAAAGTGTGAATAGGATATGTTCTGTATGCAATGTTAGTTACTTTACTGTTGTTAAGTATGTAACTTTGTTAATGTTAACTGTTTTTTCGTGTTTAAGATGTGTTAGTTTGATAATGTAGCATTATATCTTAGTTCAGGTAATATGTTAGCTTTATTAATGTGAAAACTTTGTACGTTAGCATATATTTGTTGGTCAGTATGATGTTAATTAGGTTAGGTTATGATAATTTTTGTTCCAATTGGTCTAGTTAATGTAAAATTACAGTGATATGTTAGAGATATGTTTGAAAAAAAAGTGTGAATATGGTATGGTCTGTAAGCAACATCCTGTTGCCAAGTATGGTATGTTAGGTTTGATGTTATACATTATAATTCTTGCATCAGGTTATGTTATGTAGCTTATTGATGTGAAAACTTTGTTATTTACTGTTTTACTGTTTTAGTTTATGTAAATTTTTTACGTTATAAACATGGAAAGAATAAAATTTTTA
Organism: Trachelipus rathkii; assembly: GCA_015478945.1. Classification (NCBI taxonomy): domain Eukaryota; kingdom Metazoa; phylum Arthropoda; class Malacostraca; order Isopoda; family Trachelipodidae; genus Trachelipus; species Trachelipus rathkii. Next base: position 54,555 of record JABUQX010015641.1, on the reverse strand, counting down.
GTAAAAAAAAAGTTTTAAGAAATAAAGTTAAAATTAATAGTATTTAAAAAAAAAAACTAAAGTTTTAAAGAAATAAAAATTTAAAAATAGAAAAGTTTTAAGAAATAAAGTGAAAAATAAATAAAAATTTTAAAACAAAAGAAAAAAAGATGTGAAAGGCAACGTTCCTAAATGTTTTGCTAGTTACTTTACTGTTGTTAAGTGATTGACTTTGTTATTTTGTTAATGTTACAGTTATTCATGTGTTAAGATGTTTTAGGTTTGTCATTGTACATTAAATTTTCTTAGTTCGGGTTATGCTATGTTTAGCTTTATTGATGTGAATAGTTATTAGCATTTCGTAATATACAATGCTGACTAGAAAAACTAGCCAATGTTATGAAAATTTTTTGCTAAGAAATTCCATGTAGATGTAAAATTCTGATTTAGCTGATTAAATCAGTAAACTATTACGCTTTACTATGATATTATTCGATGAACTCATTTTTGTGTATGGAGAATATTTTTGTTATTTTTATGCTAGGTTTGGACCAAAACGTTGTTACAACCGAATCATATCCATTCAGATTTTTGGAAAATGGGAGACTTTAAAAGATTTCTCACTGAAACTGAAAAATATAATGAAACAGAAATACATATATAACGTGAAACGGATTGTACGTGTAAGACCTGGTTTGAAGATACAAATACGTACAGAAAATGATTCGTATGTAAAGCTTGAACATGAAAATACAAACACGAACAGAAAACGATTGGGTAATAAAGCCTCTACATGGATCTTATTTGAATCTATATGGTTCGTTCGTTCGTCATATACTTGTTCACTTTCTTCTGTTGGTCGAAAGAAAAGAATCTCATTCCTTAGATTGTTTATACACTAGAATTTCGTCGTAATGACATTTTCTGTGCTGGTAATGATGACCTCTCATTTTGCTCCTACGAATGTCCTCTTTACGAGGACTTCGTATCTACCGCAACGATGTGTCATTTATATTTTTTCGTAAAACGAGGAAAGCAATATATTACCTGTATTCCAATTGAGTGCCACAGTAATAGACTTTAATCTATCGGTTGAGGAATTCCTCAAGGATTATCGACGGGCGTTGAAGCTTGGGTAAAGGCTGAGTATGTGTCATCTGAGGCATCGCCTCCTGATGAAATCAGAGGTGACAGCTTGAGAGGCTATAATAGAATAGATGTGCTTTCACTGCATCTGATAATGTTCAAAAGTATTGATGTACGCAACTTTGGAAACCCAATGATGCTGTCACATTCATGCGTACGTGTATAGGTTTCACTGTCAGTCATGCTAAAATATAACAGCTTTGGTTTAACAGTGAAAACGACTTACGTCTCATTTTAAAGTTGTTGACATTACTCGAAGGATTAATCATTAGCTCAATGGTGTATCTACGATTATTTACACTGAAACATATGGTTTACCCTATAACGCCGTATACAGGGGTGCGTCAATAACTATCAGCAAGGATACGTTTACTTCTCTCTGGCGTGAGCGAGTGAGTGCTGTTGAACCGAAATATGCAGAAAAATGGTTTAGTGCCGCAGGTTGTATTTATGCTTACATCCTTTCGGTGGAGTTGAATCTCTGAGACATAATAGAACTTCTCAACTTAATACAGAATCTATGTCTACGATTAGATGGATTAATTATACTTTTAAAATCAATCTATATCTTGAATGTATTTTATTTAATGTTCTTTTTATTGGAAATTATATGTTATAAAACTGAAAACTTGTTTTACTGTCCCCTTATGTACGCTTTGTTGTTTAAGATGTTGGGGCTGGCTGTTTATTCATGCAGCTGTTTTGTTAAGTATGTATGTTCATAGTTAACTCTACGCGGAGGAAAACTTTGGTATGTTTTAGCTGTTATCTCTAATAGATCAAAAAAATTACTATGTTAATGTTATAAAACAAAAAGACATTAGCAAAAACATAAAATGATTTTAATAAATTTGTTATGTTGACCCTATTACAATCAAGAATCAAATGTATAGCATAATGTTTCGAAAACGAACCAAGCAAGAATCATAGGTATTGCATAATGTTTCGAAAATTGAGAGGAGTTTCAACAATTTATCGACTTGTATCTACTAAGTCTAGTGAAACATGTAATACAAGTACAATCCTGAAGCGAATTGCTCGTAAGATCCAAGTATAAAACTCGACTTGTATCTAATAACTCTAGTGAAACAGGACATACATATATAAAAGTGAAGCGAATTGTATAAACATGAAAAGTGTAAAATTTTTAGTAAAACAAAAAAGTTTTAAAGAAATAAAATTAAAAATAAACAAAAGTTTTTTAAAAACAAAAAGTTTTAAATAAAAGTTTTTTAAAAACAAAAAGTTTTAAATAAAAGTTTTTTAAAAACAAAAAGTTTTTTAGGAACAAAAAGTTTTAAGGAAATAAAATAAAAAATTTGAAAAATAAAATAAATAAATAAACAATCAGTGCAGTATTGTTTTATTAAATGAATATTTATTACATCAGTTTCACGCCTGTTCGTTCTGTATGCATTGTTAGTTACTTTACTCTTGCTCAGTATGGAAGTTTGTTATTGTTAGCCGTTTATTCGAACGTAAGGTATGTTAGGTTTGTGAGTGTACATTATATTCGTAGTTCAGGCTATGATATGTTTGCTTTATTGATGTGAAAACTTTGTTACGTTAGCCTATATTCATCGATCCGTATGATAATTACACACGGTTGTGATAAATTTTTGCTAAATGTACTATGTTAATGAAAAAATATCAGTGATATGTTAGAAAAAGTGTAAGTAGGTTACGTTCTGAGCTCAATGTTAGTTACTTTACTGCTGGTAAGTATGGAACTTTGTTAATGTTAGCTGTTTATTTGCAATGTTTAAGATGTGTAGGCTTTGTGAGTGTATTATTATATTCGTAGTTCAGATGATGCTATGTTTGCTTTATTGATGTGAAAACTTTGTTACGTTAGCATATATTCATTGATCAGTATAATAAATAGAATTTTTTAACTTATAAATATGAAAAGGGTAAAATTTTAGTAAGAACAAAAACTGTTTAAAGCATATAAAACAGAAATAAATGAAAGTTTTGTGTTATGTTATACAAAATATGACATGAATCAATAGATCATAGATGCGAAGGGTCGTGAGGCTGGGGAGGCTGGGGAGGCTGGGGAGGCTGGGGATCTGGAGGCTGAGGAGCTCAGAGGCTAGAGGCTCCAGAGGCTCTGAGGATATTGATTATTATAAAAAACGTAAATTTTTTAAGTTTAATAAACTTAAAAAGAATAAAAAATGTTTAATTTTTTTTTTATTTATTTAAATTTTAAATTTTTATTTTTTTATTTTTTTTTTAATTTAATTTTTTTTTTTACCTTTTTTTTTTTTTTTAATTTTTCTTTCTGTATCTTGGATAGCATCTAAGAAAGATGTATACCAAGTTTCGTCGTTCTATGTCAATATTTCTAGGTTTTGGGGCTGGGGACCCTCCTTTGGGTGTGTACGAATTTTAACCCATATATGATGTGAGTACCTTATATGAAGGTATATACCGAGTTTCAGCTTTCTACGTCAATATTAATGTTTGATTTGGGCCAGCATCCCCCTTGGGGTGCTCACTACTTCGTTAACCATGAGGTTTACGTCACCATCTAACTACCTCCAATATTTTAACCAGATATGATAGCTCAAACCTGCATCGTAAATATACATCGGAGCTAGGCTGAGCGGAGTCGGAAGCCTAAAAATCTATTTCACCTAGTATATATAATATAATATATATATATATATATATATATAATATAATATATAATATATATATAAAATATTCATACATATATACTATATATATATTATATATATATATATATATACAGGGAGTCTGAGTAGGATTCGGAACAGGACAGAACAGTGAGTCGTTTTTGTCGCGAAATCGAAACCAACGGTGGAGGCGGAGCGATGCAGTGCGAGGCGGAGCGATGCAGTGCGAGGCGGTACGGTGCGGATCGGCGCGGTGCGGTGCGGAGGAGGAAATACCGAAGGAGACGCTGAAGGACACCAGAAGTGTTTAAAAAACAACTCAGAAGCGATCCCTTCGGGATCACTTCTTCGATGTAATAATAATAATAATAATAATAATAATATAATAATAATAATAATAATAATAATAATAATAATAATAATAATAATAATAATAATAATAATAATAATAATAATAATAATAATAATAATAATAATAAAATAATAATAATAATAATAATAATAATAATAATAATAATAATAATAATAATAATAATAATAATAATAATAATAATAATAATAATAATAATAATAATAATAATAATAATAATAATTAATAATACAAACAGACAAACAAACAAACAGACAAACACAGACCTTCGGTCTGTGTCTGTCGGTCAGACAGACCTTCGGTCTGTCTGACCTTCAAATGAGGTCTCTTGACCCATAACCCTAATCTTCACTCACTCACAAGCCGTAACAAGGGCGTAGCGGCTATGCTTTTGGGGGTGACCACCCCTTATATA
>JABUQX010015641.1:32500-40000 GCA_015478945.1 Trachelipus rathkii | reverse complement strand
AACAATATTCATTCTCTAATTATGTTATGGTGATAATATTTTTATTATAATTAGTATATATATATATATATATATATATATATATATATATATATATATATATATATATATATATATATATATATATATATATATATATATATATATATATATATATATATATATATATATATATATATATATATTATTTTACTACTTCTCACGAGACTGTTATATCTTCTCATCCAAATACTGAGGTCCTCTATCTAGGGGATTTCAATGTACACAACACTGAATGGTTGGGATCCTCTCATACTGATTTAGGTGGGGAGGAGGCCGAATCATTCAGCATTCTCAACGATCTGGAGCAACTAATTAAAGAACCAACACACATTCCGGATCGTCCTAACCAATTCTTGAACACACTTGACCTATGTTTCACCACTAGTCCTTCTCTCTATAAATAAATACACCACCTTCGCTCCTATTGGTAAATCTGACCACAACCTTATATCTCTTAATTTTAATACTTTCTCTCCAACAGCTCCATCTTGCCCTATGCGTTCTTTCTGGCACTTTGATCCACACATCCTCTACCACTCCTAAACGCACCTTACTATAATTGGAGTGACTGCTTTTCCTCTGGTGACGCTTCGGCTTCTGCCGACAAGGTGGGAGCTGTAATCATTGATGGGATGAGCAGGTTCATTCCTTCTTCGACTTAATCTTTCTCTCCTCATAATCCATGGTTCGATCGTGCTTGTTCTCTGGTCATTCAGGCTAGAGACAGTGCCTATCGGGGGTGGAAAAAATTCTCGTTCTCCTATCACTCTCGCTAATTTTCATTCAGCTAGAAATCGTTGCAGGGATACTCTTCGACGAGCAAAGCGGACTTTCATCAAACGAAAGTGCTCCTTGGTTCTCCTACTGATAAATCTTTCTGGCCTCTTGCCAAAAACATCTCCAACAACTTCTGTAAATCTACCTTTCCTCCTCTTATTCGATCTGATGGTTCTGTTGCTAACTCTCCAACTGAAAAGGCCAATCTCTTCGGCCTCCTATTTTCCTCTAACTCAACCCTGGACGATTCTGGCATTCCTCTTCCTCCTCCTTCTCTTCTCAGGTGTCCTATGCCTTTGCCTGAGATTACATTTGATCGGGTGCATGGGCTCCTGAAATCTATGAACGTTAGGAAGGCGGGTGGCCCGGATGCATTCCTTCCCGAGTTTTGAGGGAGAGTGCTTCCGTGCTGGCCCTCCTCTCGTTCAACTATATTCTCTATGCCTCAATACTAACACTTTCCCTCAGTGTTGGAAGCGCGCATATGTTCAACCTATTCCGAAAAAAGGAAGCCGCTCTGATCCTTCCAACTATCGCCCTATAGCTCTAACCTGTATTCTATCTAAGATCTTTGAAACCCTTCTCAACTCTCATTTCTTAGATCATCTGGAATCTCATTCCCTTCTTTCCGATCGCCAGTACGGCTTTCGGCGCTCGAGGTCTACTGGTGATATACTTTCCTATCTAACAGATTTATGGTTTTCCGCCCCTAGGAACTACGGGGAGACTTACGCGGTGGCTCCTAATCAATCATTTGACCGGGTATGGCACGCGTCACTGCTCTCCAAGCTCCCCTCCTTTGGATTTCCTCCTTCTCTTTGCTTACTTATGTCTAGCTTTCTTTCAAATCGCTCAATATCGGCTGTTGTTGATGGGGCGACTTCTTCTTCCTTTCTGTCAATAGTGGTGTTCCTCAGGGTTCTGTCTTATCTCCTACTTTATTCCTGCTTTTCATTAATGATCTTCTCACCTGCACATCTAACTCTATCCACTCATATGCCGATGACTCGACCCTTCATTCTTCAACTCATTTCAATTCTGCTCCTTCTTTTGCTTCTAGAATTGCTTCTCGACTTCAGCCCGATTCTATTCTCGTTGATCTGGATAGAATTTCAGGGTGGGGTCAACCATGTGAAATTTAATTCTTTAAAGACCTTCTACAAATCTTCCTCTCTAAGACACCTTCTAACTTTCCTATCTCTTTCGACGGTTCTCCCGTCTCTCCTGTTGACAATATAAACATCCTTGGCCTTAACATAAACAAAAAAATGTCTTGGAAACCTCACATCACAATGGTTGCTAGGGCGGCCTCAAAGAAACTTGGAGTTCTGTTTAGACTGCGAGACTTTTTCCTCTTCTCAGTTACGCTATACATGGGTCTCATCCGCCCTTGTATGGAGTACTGCTCTCTCATATCTGGGGGGGGCTCAGGTTTCACACCCGGCTTTTGGATAGGATCGAGTCAAAGGCCAAAAAGACTTATAAACTGCCCTGTACTTTTTCTAATTCACTTGACCCTCTATCTTTGCGGCTTTGATATTTGGTGCTTTATCTCTTTCTATAGGTACCGTGGCAGGTGCTCGAGGGAGCTTTCCACTCGCGTGCCACCACCTTTAAGACGCCCTCGTAGCACAAGGGGTGCTGTGTCAGCACATTAGTTTTGTGTTGATATTAGCAACTCCAGACTAGTTCGCTGCGGTGCCTCCTTCTTTCCTGCCACCTCTGTTCTGTGGAATTCTCTTCCATCTTCTGTGTTTCCTACTCAATTTAATCTCCTTACTTTAAAACCCGCGTCTGTGCTAAACCGGTATATACTGCACAATTTTATTATTTTGCATTTAAAGGTTTTTTTTATGTTATAATCATACCTATGAAATATATATATATAAATATATATATCTATATATATATATATATATATATATATATATATATATATATATATATATATATATATATATATATATATATATATATATATATATATATATATATTCATAAATATATATATGTATGTTTAGTGTATATCTATATATATATATATAGTATCAGATGTAACTCTGTTAAAACTTAAAAACTCTTTAATAATTTAAAGATTAAGGATATATATCATAATTTTTTAGTCAAAATTTTGGGGAAGAAAAATTGCTCTTTTGTTTCTATTTTTATTTATGTATATTTTTATTATTATTATTATTATTATTATTATTATTATTATTATTATTATTATTATTATTATTATTATTATTATTATATTGACCGTGAAAAACATTGAACAAATGCTATGAATTCCTTTTGAATTTTTTAAAGTTCAAAGTTAAACTTTCCGCCATATTATTATGTCGCTAAAGTTTTTAAACTTAGTTTTATATATATATATATATATATATATATATATATATATATATATATATATATATATATATATATATATATATATATATATATATATATATATATATATATATATATATATATATATTTATTTATATATATATATATATTTATATATATATATATATATATATATATATATATATATATATATATATATATATATATATATATATATATATATATATATATATATTTATATATATATATATATATATATATATATATATATATATATATATGTGTGTGTGTGTGTGTGTGAGAGAGAGTAGGATTCCCTACTCTCGCTATAGTTCTTTACACTTGTTATATACACCTATGAACACTACTCAAAAAAGGGTTTCTCTGTATGCCAAATTTTAACTATTAATTTTATTGTATAAGAAAAAATTCTTAACGGTTCTTTTTGTGTGGCACTTTCAAATGTTGTGATGGGCTGCCGCGGAGGCGTGCACCCAAAAGGGGTGCCTGGAGTACACAGGAAGGAGAGGTTAGTTAGATACCCACGTTAAAAGGAAGAGGGTGTGTTAAAAAATCGGCACTGTCGAAGCCGTAAAATTAGGTTTTAACTGTAGAAAATTATTGTTTTAACCTTTTAGAAATCTTTTTATAACTGTGAACGGCATGCTTAATTAATTTGAACCCTAAATTACAGAAGAAAGGGTAAAATATGCCATTATATGGTTGATTCATTATTAATTGTTAGACAGACTATTGTGTTAACCAATTACTTGCTTGATATGAACTATTAATCATTTTAAACATTGATGTCATTTATTTCCCATTTAATTTAATTAATCTTAAAAATGAGAAATAAAGTAACTTTACTCTTTATTCACTGTACCTTACTCTCCATAGTTTAGTACAAGGAAATAGTACTTATAGGTGACAAACGAACAAACAAACAAATATCTAATATACAAACATGAAGTGGAAAGTACCATCTAAAAATGAGAGTGAAAAAAGAGCACAATTGGTTTTCCCCCAAAGGTATAGCACGAAAGACGTTAAAAATAACATAATAAAAGAAGTACCGGTCAAACACAAAAAAATAAAAAATAAAAACAGTCCAAAATCCCCGAAAGAAAGAAACCGCGCTAGAATGCCCAGCCAAAAAGAAGAAAATCTCCGAGGTTCAGACAGAGAACAACTTGGCTATTGTGACTCGGTCTCAATCATCAAGACCCCATCACACTCCCCCAGAAGCCCCTCCTATCGAGGGGGTAAATGAAGAAGATGACGCATCACAATACGAAACAGACTCGGAAAACGAGATCCAAGGAGAGCATGAAGCAGCAAACCTGGCGAAGAGTCACCCTTCCCCCACTCTCTTAGGAGAAAATTAAGAAGAGTCTCCCCCTAAAAGCCATCCCCCACTTCAACGAATTTGATGCTCTAGAGTGGATCCGGCAAACACCATGATTTTTAACCCTAATGAAATCACCGATCAGAGAGAGAGAGTCAGACTGTTGGCATCAAAATTACCAAGCAAAATTACAAATTCATTGAAACTTCCCCTGAAGGACGATTGTTACACTAAATTAGTGAAAGTGATAGAAAAACTCTATGCCCCATCCCTGAGAACGCAAATAGAAGAAGTATTCCAGTCTGGTATAGGGAAAGACTTCCATCCGACTATGTAATTAGGATAAAGGAAATGCTCGGACTATCTAGCTTTGACTCAGTAACGGATAACGATGCTAAGTTTATCAGAGAACTCTTTCTATTATTTGATTCCCTCGCGTAGCTACAAAATCTCCCTCATGACGGAAAGAACCATGATTTTTGATGAATTGGTAAAAATCGCGAGCAACATTTTAATAAGTTTTTCTTCCAAAACGGTGTTTATCCTTCCCCCAGGAGAAGACCAGTGGCAACCTTTAAACGCCGTCCGACCAGCATGAAGAGAGTCCCAAGCCAGAGTCTTCCGCTCAAGAGAGAGAAATAAGTCGGTTAATAATATCTCATGAGAAGTCGGCTGAAGAGATGAGATCACTCGCCAAAAGCGTAATAGAACTAGCAAAGACGCTGTGTCAGAATTCAAAAAATTCCCCCACCTCCAGCAATAGTCAGAATCTAAGGAAGGAGCTTCAATCAATCAACATCTAGCAACGTTGCGAGGGCCAAGCACCGAGGGGCTTTGTAGGTTCCATAGACGATTCTTGCATAAATCATTTAGATGTGAAGGTCGATATTGTGCAATGTACACCTTAATCTCATAACCCCCGGCGACTCCCCCACCTCCACAACAGAATTCCAACATTTCGAGAACAAGGGGAAACGGAGGGGCTGGCCTGTGAGGGGGTAAATGTGTGGGAGTGATGCTTTGTAAATGAAACTTTTGTAATTGTTCGCCCTGCAATTTTTATATGAATAGATGAAATTTTGGATGGGGAAATATTAATTTTAATCATAGAGGTAATTTTGGTAGAAAAGGTTTTTACAGTGGTCATTATAATAATAATCATAATAATTACTATAATAGTAGAAGACGTTATTATAATGATAATCATAATAACGGTAGAAATATAGCTATAGTATAATTATAATAATGAAATATATGGTATAGTAGGAGCATCTTTTATAATGATGGTAATAAAACATTAATTATAACACTAATTATAATAATAATGCACATGTTGGTTATAATAGTTATTGTAATAATGATGGATATGTTAATCATGTTAGCTGTAAAAATAATGGATATTTTAATAAAAATGGTAATTATGACAATCGGGGGTGTAACAGAAATGTCGATAATATTAATAAATATAGATGGAATAGGAATATTACTTGTAAAAATGACATACAGGAGGGAATTATTAACAATGAATCTGAAAACGAAGGTCTAAATAACGAGGTTGTAATTCAAATGGGGAGGGGGATTCTTGGCCAGGTTAACCTCTCCCCCCACAGAAGTCGCTTGTCACTGAGTCAGCAGGGGTAGAGTCATCATTAACTTTTAATTGTAACTCAATGCATGATGAGATTAATAACGATAATGACAATAATAATAATAATGATTGTAGAACTAGGAATGATAGCCACAGTGATGGCAATAGCGGTTGTTTAAATTCTTATAATTATATTGAAAACAATAACTCTGTGACTCATAGGGGTAGAGATCATTACAATCTGAATGAGTCGCTGTCTCCCCCACCGGAGTCAACCTGTTCCCCCAATCCAGCCATTGGGGGAGGCGGGGTAGATATGACTCGAACTCGTGACTCCATATTTATTAATAAAAATAATGATAAAATGAACTTGTTATATGAATGAGGTACAGGAAACCCCTTCCTAAGTGAATGTATTAGCTTTTAGGAGAGGATTATTTTCTCCTTCCGATAAGTCTAATAAGGTTTATTAAAATTAAGAAATATTGCATGTGATTTATCTGGTAATACTGGGATGGAAGTATCTGGCAACTCAACTGAAGTTGTTGCAACAGTTAGGGGCTGATTTCAGACAAATTATGTTATGTTTCGGATAAAACTAACAATGAATCTTATTTACTAGACTCCGGAAGATGCCTCGACCTGGTGATAGCGTCTGAATTAGATAGGGAGGGTGCCGTTATTTGCACTGCCAGGGCCGCAAATGGAGGCTGTATAAATATTTATAATAAAAGGGTAATTAAAACTGACTTGGGATTAGACAGACTTTACGACTTGCATGCATACGCATCAGAAATTAAATTTAACGTTCTTGGCATGCCTTTTCTCAAAAAACACGGATTCACTATCGACTTTAAATGCCATATTTTTTAGACCCGAAGAAACGTAGTATTTCTCTCAGTAATGAAGCTTTTGACTTTTCTAATCATGTTCGAAATCTATTTTTCCATTAACCGCTGTTTCTTTAAATATACCAATTTGCGAATATGAATTAGTTAATGATTTAATTAGGAAATACCAAGTCTTGTTCTTAAATCCTTATGAAGCCCCTAACTTAAATTTAAAAACTAACAGCTCGATAGATGGCGTTTATCTGTGCAAAAGTACAGGAAAAGAAGGGGCGTGGTTTATTTCGACAGCTGCTGGAACGACTTTGTAACTCATTCACAACTCAGTAGTGACGAAACTATAGGGAAAGGGGGAGGTAAAGATTGTACTATTGGGAGGGGGTGAAGATTGCACTATTGATGAGGGGGGGAGAGAGAAGAATGTCCTTTAAAAGAAGAAATTTTATGCGAGTTGGCGGAAAATTATCCATACCATGTTGAAGTTAGTGGCACGCCGATACAGTTAAGGAGTAGAAGCATAGCCCCACATCTTTTTGAGGGAGCCA
>JABUQX010015641.1:22500-27500 GCA_015478945.1 Trachelipus rathkii | reverse complement strand
ATTAATATGGAGGTATCGTCAGCAAATGATACTGAAAAAGCGTCATGAGAGTTGAACAGATCATTTGTATATAGGGTAAATAGAAATGGTCCAAGAATTGAGCCCTGGGGTACGCCAGTAGATGTTTGAAGCGTGGCTGAATTAGTTTCATTTAGTTTTACGTATTGAGATCTCTCCTTTAAGTAGCTTTTAAACCATTGTAAGTTAGTTCCTTCAAAACCCATTTTATTCATTTTACTTAGTAGTATGTCATGATCAATCATGTCAAAAGCTTTTGTGAAATCTAATAATAATAACAGGGAGGAGTCTTTATTTTCTATATTTCTGTAAAGTTTTTCGGTTAAGCAAATGAGGGGATCAGCAGTTGAGCGTCCTTTTCTAAATCCAAATTGTGAATCACTGAGAATGTTGTTTGATATAAAATATTCTGTTATCTGATTGAAAATTATTTTCTCAAATATTTTACTAATCGTATTTGTGATAGCTATTGGTCTGTAATTTTTTGCTAGGGATAGATCTCCTTTTTTAGGTATAGGGATCACTTTTGCTGTCTTGAAAATATTTGGAAAAACTCCTGTCAAAAATGACTCATTGAACAAGTGTTTTAAAGGGGTGGCTATTTTGTCGGCAGCGAGTTTGAGGATGTGGTTGGGGATAGTATGAACATCACATTTTTTGTTTTTTAATCCGGCGATTACCTTTTTTACCTCAGAGTCTGTGATGTGGATAAAGGAGAAATGAGACTCGTAGTCGGGGAGAAAAGTTTCAAATAATAATAATAATAATAATAATAATAATAATAATAATAATAATAATAATAATAATAATAATAATAATAATAATAATAATAATAATAATAATAATAATAATAATAAAAGCGATGGTAGTAGTAATAATAATAATAATAATAATAATAATAATAATAATAATAATAATAATAATAATAATAATAATAATAATAATAATAATAATAATAATAATAATAATAATAATAATAAAAGCGTGGTAGTAGTAATAATAATAATAATAATAATAATAATAATAATAATAATAATAATAATAATAATAATAATAATAATAATAATAATAATAATAATAATAATAATAATAATAATAATAATAATAATAATAATAATAATAGCGAAGCTGGTAATGATAATGGCTTTGATGATTTTGTGATAAATACGATAACGTACAGTAAAAAAGGGTTAAGCGGGATGATGAAGAAAATCCAAGAGGGTGTAGATTTCAGAGAGATAGCTGTGGAACAAGAGACTGATGGTTATATAAAGGACCTGATAAAGGGAATGAAAACTAGCGGATTGAAGGCCTGTTACAAGGAGTTCATCCATCGGGGCAAGGAACTGTCCTTGGCGGTCGACATTTCTACAGGCACTTCTAGAATCTTAATACCGGAAAATCTGGTGGATGATGTCATAGAAAAAATACATAATGCAAATCATTTAGGAATTAAAAGGACTTTGACTGTTCTAAGGGCGGATTTCGTCTTCAGATTTATGCATAGTAGAGTAAAGAAATTCATACAAAGTTGTGATGTCTGTCAGAAAAACAAAAGCGTTAGGAAGATATCTCCAGAATTCGGCAGGTTTAAGGAAGTCTCAGAGAAGTTTGACACTCTTCATGTGGATTTGTTAAAGCTACCGTATAGTATGGGTTTCAATTATCTGCTTGTTTTTATCGACAGATTTAGTAAATATCCCTTCGCCTACCCTCTTAGGCAGGCGACGGTCGACTCGGTATTAAATGTGTTAGTGGGCGAAATTTTTCCGTTCTGTGGCTCAATAAAAAGACTCATCTCAGATCGGGGAAGCCAATTCACTGCCAAATTGTTTAATGACGTGTGTAACCTACTCGGCATAGATAAGATTGTCACAACGGCTAACTCACCAAACGTGAACGGCCAAGTAGAAAGATTAAATCAGGCACTCATAGTGACACTGAGGTGTATGGTCAATGATAGTGCCAATGAAGGGTTAAAATGGCCTGAAATTTTGCCCTGGGCATTGTACTGTTTGAGAATTAGCCCTCTAAATGACGAAGGGGTTACTCCCAGTGTGCTTATGTTCGGCCAAAATTTATCAGTGCCAGGAAGCTTATTACAGAAGGAGGCACTCAGTGCCACGGTCAGTCAAAGTGCCTATTTGAAGAAACTAGTGGCTTTAATGCGTAGGCCTCTGGCACCACAGGTTGTATATAAAAATAAGAATGTGTTCGTTCCGAAAGATCTCCACAAGGCAAGGGCCGTGTTGGTAAGAAATCAACAGTATAATGTGGGAAAACTGGCAGAGAGATACTCAGGACCTTTCCGGGTGTTACGGGTAAAAAAGAATAACGTTTATATCTTAAAGCAAGGGAAAGAAGCAGTAGAGAATTTGAGAAATGTAAGAATTTATCATAATATAACCGACGGGAGCGCTGGAAACCCAGAAAAAAATAAGATTAAATGAAAAAAAAGAGAAAAAAAGAAAAAAAGGGGGGGCTACTTAGTTCTGAATCCATTTCTTTGAGTTAGACAGTAGTTAAAATGATACTTTTATCCTTCAAAAAAAATCTTCTTTCCTCTATCTAATACTTTGAACGAAACTCATACAACCAAACATTAATAGTTGTGAATAAATTCTCACGAATTCCTTACAAAAATGTCACAGAAAGGGTTTGCAATAGAGGAGCTGAAATAGTCAAACTCCACTAGATGGGGATTAAGGAGGTCTTTTATATATTTTTTAATAATGTATTGTAAGAATAGAATTTGTGTTTCCTTATAATAGTGTCAAATTACCACTCAAAAACAATATGTATCCTGGATCACTGTGATGAAGGAACCAAGGGGGGAATCGCTTGATTCTTTCCAGCGATTCCCTCACTCTAAAGTCACCACATATGAGAGTAGGATTCCCTACTCTCACTATAGCTCTGTACACCTATGAACACTACTCAAAAAAGGGGTTTCTCTGTATGCCAAATTTTACCTATTAATTTTATTGTGTAAGAAAAAATTCTTAACGGTTCTTTTTGTGTGGCACTTTCAAATGTTGTGATGGGTTGCCGCGGAGGCGTGCGCCCAAAATGGGTGCCTGGAGTACAAAGGAAGGAGAGGTCAGTTAGATACCCACGTTAAAAGAAGAGGGTGTGTTAAAAAAATTGGCACTGTCGAAGCCGGAAAATTAGGTTTTAACTGTATAAAATTATTGTGTTAACCTTTTAGAAATCTTATTATAACTGTGAACGGCATGCTTAATTAATTTGAACCCTAAATTACGGAAGAAAGGGTAAAAATATGCCATTATATGGTTGACTCATTATTAATTGTTAGACAGACTATTGTGTTAAAAATTTACTTGCTATGAACTATTAATCATTTTAAACATTGATATCATTTTTTCCCATTTAATTTAATCAATCTCAAAAATAAAAATAAGAATTAACTACTCTTTTTATCCACTGTAAATAACTCTCCATAGTTTAGTACATAAATATATATATATATATATATAATATATATAATATATATAATATATATATATATATATATATATATATATATATATATATATATATATATATTATATATATATATATACTATATATATATATGGGCGTAGGCGGGGGGCAGAGGGGGGCACTTGCCCCCCCCTAAATCTTGGCGAAATAAAAAACTGATCTTCTATATAATTGCCATGGAAGACGTTTTAATGCTTATTAGCTAAAAAAAACTGAAGAGTAATACAATACTAACGTATTTATAAACACATTTTTTTATTGTTTTAATTTTTCGTTTTCATATGCTTAAGTCAACTAACTATTTGTGTGCTTTTTTATACAGCTGGCTTCTTTTGACATTATTCTCCGCTAGAACTTTCAGCATAGAAAATTTTCGGTGATTTGAAACTGCTATAATATATATATATATATATATATATATATATATATATATATATATATAATAATATAAAATATAATATATATATTATATATATCATATATATATATATATATAAATATAATATTTTTATATATATAAATATATAAATAACAAAATATATTTATATTTCTTTTCAATTTATTATAAAATTTGTTAAATTTTAATTATTATTATTTATTTAAAATATATATATATAATATATATATATATATAATATATATATATATATATATATATATATATATATATAATTATATAATATATATATAGTATATATATATATATATATATATATATATATATATATATATTATTTTAATGATAATAACACTAAACAGTAATCACGTTTTTTAAAGAAGGAAAGCAAAAAAAAAAATTAATAAAGTAAATGATACCGATGAGAAAACAAAAGTAAAAACTAAAATAATGGAAGTAAATCACCCTTGACCCTTGCCTAACGCAATCCCTCAGGTGGGCGGCAACGCGGGATTAAATAGAGGAAGATTAAATATTGCGGAGAAAATAAGCAAGGAGTTCACAAAACAGATGTGGTGAAAAGAAGGAGGTACCATAACGAGTAATCCTTGAGTCTCATATTCACACAATTTTCATGAGGAACAAGGCACCTCTTGTGTTACGAGGCGACGCAGTGGTGGAGGAATGCGAGAGGTCAATTCTCGCGAGCACCTGCCGTTGTAATACCTATAGAAAAGAGATGGGGCACCTACGTCACGACGCAGAGAAAGAGGGTCAAGGGAGTCAGAGAGTATTTGACAGTTTATAAGCCTCTTAGCCTTAGCTTCAACTACTATCCAAAAGGAGGGTGTAACCGGATCCACACAAAGGTGGGAACAATATTCCATGCAGGGGCGAATAAGACCTTATATAACTGGAGTATCTGAGCAGAAGAAAAAAATTCACGCAATTCTGAAACAGATTTCCCAGCTTTTTTGAGGCCCTTTTAGCAACCGATGTGATGTGAGGTCTTCAAGACAATTCACTACAATTTATGTTTAGTCCTAGAAGTTTTGTGTTTACGGGTAAGGACATTAGAGTA
>JABUQX010015641.1:10000-17500 GCA_015478945.1 Trachelipus rathkii | reverse complement strand
GTGTGCATCGAAAACCCCTTGGTACCGCTCCCCACAGAGCTCTACCACCATCATAAATGTTTACACGAACTTGAATGATAAGCGAAGATCTGCTTTGATGATATTTATGGTGATTAGAATTACGACCAAAGAACTTACGAATATTCAATTATTATAGGCTCTCCCGAGTTGAATATTCATGATACGTATAACATGTATTCCAAATGACTCATTTTATTTTATTTTAATGTGGTCCACTTCTTCGAGGGCACTTGAAACTTCAAAACCGCATATGTTCAATTATATCATTATTATTTTTGTTAGAAATTTATTATTATTTTAATATTATTATATATTATTATATTATTATTATTATTATGATTTTTATTATTATTATTATTATATCATCTATATATTATTCTGAATTTCTTTGTTTTTAGTTTTTTTTTTTTTATTTTGATAATTACTGTATTTTTATTATTATTATTTAGCTTTAACTTACTCACGCACATGTCGTAGGACAAGGCGTACATTATTATTATTATTACTTTACAGCAGCTCGTAAAACAAACGTTGTACTTGAAACTTGAAAAATTATTATTATTTATTATTATTATTAGTATATTATTTATTATTATTATTATTACAAATTATTATTATTATTATTATTATTATTATTATTATTATTATTATTATTATTATTATTATTATTATTATTATTATTATTATTATTATTATTATTATTATTATTATTATTATTATTATATTATATATATTATATTATTACTATATATTATTATTGTATTATTATTATTACTATATATTTATTATTATATTATATTATTATTATTATTATTATATTATATTATTATTATTTATTATTATTATTCATTATTATTATATTATTTATATTTAAATATTATATTATATTATATTATTATATTATAATTATATTATTATATTATTAATTATTATTATTATTATTATGATTATTATTATTATTATATTATTATTTATTATTATTATTATTAATATATTATATTATTATTTATTATTATTAATGTATTATTATATTATATTATTATTATATTATTATTATGTACGATAAAACATTCAAAATAAAAACATTTTGTTATTGTAATCCTTTATTTTAGATAATTATTACTGTATTGGATTATTAATAATTTTATTTTATTATTATTATTATTATTATTATTATTAAATTATTATTATAAATTTCAATGTAACATATTATTATTATTTATTATTATTATTATTATTATTATTATTATTATTATGTATTTTTATTAGTTTTCTTTTTTTTATTTCGAATTCAAAACTCGTAACAGTTTGTGTTTATAGATTGAAAACAAATTATGCTTTTATTATTATTATTATTTTTATTACTATTATTATTATTATTATTATTATTATTATTATTATTATTATTATTATTATTATTATTATTATTATTATTATTATTATTATTATTATTTATTATTATTTTTATTTTTTTTTTATTTTATTGTTATTTGTTTTTCTTGTTATTAATATTATTATTATAATTATTATTATTATTTATTATTATTATTATTATTATTATTATTATTATTATTATTATTATTATTATCATTATTATTATTTTTACTATTTTATTTTAAAAAGTTGGAAAAACATTTTCCATATATAGAAAACAAATTAAGTTTCTTTTAAAAGTTGTGTAAAATTTTTTTTATTAGAAATACGTCTTAAGGGCCTAACTCTTTAAGTTTCTAAGGTCGATAACTCCAATAGGGTGCTGCCAACTCCTCTGTTTCGTGCTCGAACCTTACCACTTGGCGGCTTTACGCCTTTGGGATATGTAAAAACATGTTTTTACTATCCTAAAGACGTAAGTCCTTAAAGAGGTTTAACAAATAGACCGGAAGTGATCCCCCACACACCTCTTGGCGGAACGGATTTTCGGCTTCACGTCTTTCCGTCTTAAAGTCTTTACATCTTTACGTCTTTACGTCTTTACGTCTTTACGTCTTTATTATATAAATATATTCCTGTTAATTTGATGACATACGCATATTGATAAGACAGAAAACGAGTCATGATAAAGCACAGCAAAACATGATAACAGCATAGAAACAAGATTAAATAAATATATTTTAATCTGAAACATTTTGGTTCATTGATACCTTTGTGAATTGATAAGGAGGAAATGTTTACCTTTCTTGTGATTAGACGGAGTAGACCTTTTCTTCACGTCGCCTATCCTGTGATTAGCTGGAATGTCCCCTGTCACCATCCAGTATGGCCAGTGATTGGATGAATATCCCTTGTCTCTTATACGTGTATTTTTGTGATTGGAAGAAAATTATCTCCTAAAGCTGTATTTGAATAGGAATGTTACATTATCTTGTAGTTCTAAACTCATTTTAAAACCTTTGTCGCTTCAGCTGTTAAACGGTGAACAAGTTTTGTGCTCTGTCTTAAAAAGTGTTCTATTTTCCCTAAGTGTAAATCATGATTCGCCTTAACAGATATACCTCTATACAAGACATTATACAATAGGAAATTAAGATCCCAGGGAGTGGAGTTTCATTCTTTTATAAAAGAAACCCCAACAGTTCTAAATTTTTTTCGCGTGCTAGTCATTCACCACATTATAGCACCAAGCGTATTTTTATGAGCACCGACGAATTACTTTGTATATGTAAACACACTGAAGACTGGCTTATGGAGTACTTTAAGCCAAAACCTGCTTTAAACTGGACGAGAACAGTTAATAGTCAGAGCGAAGAAGCCAGGACCAAGCAACTTACTCTAACCTTTTCTAAAACATATAAACCACCAATCAGAATGGAAGTTCGAAATGGGAGATGTATAATGGAACTGAAGTATTTGAACGTACATTATATGGATACTACATTTCAGGACTACCCCAGGTGAAATATATGTCAGAGGTGCGCAGGCAGGTGTTATTGCAGATGAAGAAAACGGCTGTGTTATCTAATTATGTAACTGTTGTCCATTATATGCTATACCAGGAATGCTAATGCTTTTAAAAAATGCTGGCCGGATGATCCAAATCATCATAATGCTCCTAATTCTATAGATGGCATAAATTCGTCATACCAATTTAGAAAACATTGGCGAGGATGTCATTATGCTGCTGATTCAGAAATGTAAACATACTATGATATCTGAGAAGAAACTTTTTACATATGTACTCCATGGAATGATGAGGCAGAGAAAACTACCTACCAATAAAACAATATAAATGACTGGTAATATTTGTAAAGATTTTAGAGCATTTTAATTTGAAGTCCTTATAAAGCTCCTATGAATGAACAGAGTAATGTTATATATATTTAATAACCTTGTAAATATGTTTAACATCCTTGTATACATATATATATAAATAATATATATATATAATATATATATATATATTAATATATATATATATATAAAAAAAAAGCATATATATATATATATATAATATATATATATATAATTATAGATTATAGTGTTAAATTTATGTATCTTCAAGATTATTTAATTTTAATTTTTGTAGTAAATGCATTAAAGATAATTTTGCGGCTTTTACTAAGCCTTAAAATCTTATTTCATATATATATAAATTATATATATATATTATATATATAAATATATATATATATATATATATAGTATATATATATATAAATATACCTATATATATATATATATATATATATATATATATTATATATATATATATATAATAATAAATATATATATATATATATATACTTATAGTAGACGTCTCACGCATATCTCAGAAGTTAACATTTATCCATCCGACACTCTATACTGTGGAGTGAATAAATTCTTGTGTCAGGACTAACAGACTGTGGGAAACCCTTTCTGCTATTAAGTATCTTAAGGGAAACTAAAAATTTTGAGCAAAACCCTGTAAAAATAATCTGGTGTTACAGTGTATTTCAAGAGAAATTTAATGAATATAAAGATGTAATAGAATTACATGAAGGTATATATGATAATAAAAATCAAGAAAAATGTGAAAGCCATAAATGTATATTGTTGGATGATATGCAACGCAAGTTGAACGAAGATCAAGCCGGAAACGGTCACTGTGTATTGCACCTTTTAAAATATCTCTGTATTTGCATACCACAGAACAATATTCATTCAAGCAAGCATTTGAGGACTGTTTCTTTAAATACACAGTACCTAAATCTGTCTCGACAGAGAAGAGATATGAGTCAGATCAATGTAATAGGTACTCAGATGTTCCTTCTAACAAGAAAAGAGTTCCTGAAAGTATCTAAAGACGTTACATCAAGTCCATACGGTTATTTAATGTGTGAACTTCATCCTAGGAACACGCATAGAGTTCTGCTCCGAACCAACATTCTGCCGCATGAGATAGAAACTGTGTACATTCCTGAATAATGAGCACTTTAGTTGTAAAGTACTTACCTTCTATAAAAAAGTTTAAAAAGATGAAGCCATCTGAAAAGCGTAAATTAATCTGTGAGGAGGAGAATTCGCATGTTTGTGCTAACTCTAGCTTAAATCTTATAAAGGTAATTCCTTTAAACAGACCTCAGAAAGTGAAGCTACCGCCGAATAGAAGACATCATTTAAAAAAAACTCTCCCGTGAACAGAAAAACATCTGAAAGTAAAAAGAAGTCTGTTACAGAAGGAGGTGATGTATTCCTGCCTCTTTATTCTCAGTCATTGCTCCTCTGATTTTCAAGTGGATTTCTGCATAATGAAGAAGATGGGTGTACTACCGTATAGTGAGTATGAGAAAATGAAGTGTAATATTACTACGTCTGTACAAAACCCACAAGTTCAGACCTTGCAATCACAGTCTCATGCATTGCCAAGCTTAATACATGCCCCATCGCCTAATAAGCAGCTAAACCATCAGAATCATCAACTTCCGAATGATTCACTGCCTCACCAGGAAACTCTACCATACAGTTTATATGATCCTAAACTTGAACAGATAACCAATTACGAGAAAGAAGTGTATCGGATATTAAATTCAGACATTAACATCAACGAGAAACGTATCTTATACCAAGATGCTATGCAAAAATTATTAAACCTCAAAGACTTCCATCTACATACAACATTAAATAAGACGATCGCCGAGGATTCAAATCTATCAGCTAACGTAAAACCTGAAGTGAAGAATGAAGATAACTTTAAAAATATCCTAGAGGAGAGCTTGCAAAATAAGGTTCGCAAATCAGAGATAGAGTTATATTATATTTTAAAATAGCAATTATCATGGAATGAATTAGGTCAAATCATCATTGATGACGAAGTAGTTAAAAGATCAAATATTGTGGATTTGATAGCAGATCACCCACCTGATTGGAAGAAGGGTGCTGTAACTGGATGGCCAAGTATCAAACAGGAACTTCAGACTATTAATTTTCCCCGAACTTTAATCTTGAACACCCGCAGATTAGCAGATTTGGATAATATTAAAAAGACACCAAGACCCGTTTCCCGACCCTGAGTTCGTCTTGTGCTTCAGATAAGGAGAGAGACATTGCGTATCGGGCATGGAAAAACTCTCATTCTCCTATTACTCTTACTAATTTTCATTCTGCTTGGAATCGTGTCAGGATTACTATTCGACAGGCTAAGCGCACTTTCACTAAAAGAAAGTGCGACAACCTGCTTGGTTCTCCTACATATAAAAATTTCTGGCTCCTTGCCAAAAAAATCTCTAACAACTTTTGTAAATCTGCCTTTCCTCCCCTTATTCGCTCTTGGACGGTGTCTGCTTGATAACTCTCCTTCTGAAAAGGCCAATCTCTTCTGCCTCCTTTTTTCATCTAATTATACCCTGGACGATTCTGGCATCCCTCCTCCTACTCCTTCTCCTTCTCCTCTCATGTTTACCTGTGATTACACATGATCGTGTGCACGGATCCTGAGATCTATGAACATCAGGAAGGCTAGTGGCCCGGATGGCATTCCTCCCGTGTTTTGAGGGAGTGTGCTTCTGAGCTGGCACATTTCCTCGTTAAACTCTACTCTCTATGTCTTAATACTAATACTAATTCCTACATAAAAGTATTGGAAATTAAGAATCTATAATCAATTTTCATCGTAATCATGGAAAGTGCAGATCACCTCTATTTAATTCTACCTTCTTCAGCCTCGCTCAATCTTCACCCTGATAATAAACTCTCTGATTTCATAACCGAGTTGATGAATCCTGTTGAGATTGAAAGAGACGTGTATGAAGTAGGGTTGTGTGAGATTTTATTAAACACCCATATGGAGAATGTTCCCCACAATCTATTCTGGATGTTGGTTTACGGAAGTGTAGAATGTGTTAAAACTATATTAGAAGTGAAAAACACAGGTGTTCTGAACCGTGTGGCAACTGGTGCAAAAGAATACTTCTTTGAAAAAATTGAACTGCGGATGGCATTTTTTAATTCAGTGCCTGCTATGTTCAGTTATATAAGCACGCTTTTTACGACCAGTAATACGTGCAGAGATCTAGTTTACAGCACAGTTGTTCAACCCTCTGAAGATGAAGTATTAATTACGCTGAGGTCCACAGCTAGCGTCAACCTTAGAAATAACGATGTGTTTTTTCTCAGGGGGTCGTCATGGCAGCGGAAACATGTCCATGAGCGCGATGGGTGGCTAAACATCCTTAATGATACCCCTACTATGCTGAAAAGGGTTATACTTGTGGTGGAGAATCACCCTATATCCCGGCAGCAGATCCTTGATGAACATGACATGGTGCTACATTATACATGTACCCCCTCCGAGATGATCAAACACCCCGGGATGGCGTATGTTTACACTGATATAGTAAATCATCAATATGTAGGGGACATTACAGCTCCTCTGTTAAGATTAGTGTATTTTCCTAAAGAGAGTAGAGTAATAACATTAGCCAATGTTCACTATATTACCTTAAACAGATCCCAAATTGGTTCTATTAGAGTACATATAAAGGATGTAGAAGGAAGGCCTTACCCATTCACGAGCGGTACACTGTTAGGGAAAGTTCATATTAGAAAGAAGCAACCGCTTCAGGGGTTGGTGCAGTGCTACGCTGGGCTGAGAGGGGCAGGGCTAACGCTAACGAAGAATAATAAAAATAAAGAAATAAAACATAAAATGAAAATAAAAATAATAATAATAATAATAATAATAATAATAATAATAATAATAATAATAATAATAATAATAATAATAATAATAATAATAATAATAATAATAATTAATAATAATAATAAAATAATAATAGATATAATAATAATAATAATAATAAATAATAATAAATAATAAGTAATAATAATAAAATAGATAATAATAATAATAACAACAATATAATAATAATAAAAAAGATAAATAATAATAATAATAATAATAAGAAAATAATTAATAATAATAATAATAATTAATAATTAATAATTAATAATAAAATAAATAATAATAATAACAGCGTTAGTCAGTTAGGCCTAATCTTC
>JABUQX010015640.1:15000-23647 GCA_015478945.1 Trachelipus rathkii | reverse complement strand
GATATTTTTAATCAAATCTTTTCTAGGAAAAAAATTTATTAAGAGTTCTCACTACAAATTCACTATCGGTGCCAGAAACTGCTTAGTCGGAAGCCGGAAGCGAGGGCCAACGAGCAGAGCCGAGCCGGAGCCGGAGTATCCTTGGTATAAATTTTTCAAAAACATTTTAGCGTTGAAAATAGTTATGATTAACATAAGAAAAATGCTGGTGCAATTTACAATTAAGTTGCCAGAAACGCCTTAATCGTAGCCGGAGCCGGAGCCGGGCGAACCGGCCGGTGGCCCCGGAGGGCAGGAGCTGAGCGTAACGGATGTTAATAAATTTTTTCAAACAATTATATTTTGTAAGTGAGACAAATTGAATTACCAAAAGGCTGAACAATTTTTACAAAATAGTGCACGAAACCTTAGTCGGAGCCGGCCGAGTATGCTGTATATAAATTTCTTCAAAAAATTTTTTTAGGAAAATTTATTACGAAAAAGTGCTGCTGGACAATTTGCAATAGTGCAGAAATCTTAGTCGCAGCCGGACGCGGAGCCGGAGCCGGACCGGATCTAAAAATTTATTCTTTTAATAAATATTTTTTAGTTAAAAAATGATATTACCAAAAGAAGTGCTTGGACATATTTACAACGCGCCGCGCTGGGCGGCGCCGGCCCGAGCGGCCGGGCGGGCCGCGGCCGGGGCGGGGCCGGGCCGAGGCCGATGGCGGCGATGCGCGGCCGGGCCGGGCGGCCGGTGGCCGAGGCCGGGCCGGATGCCGGGCGGAGCGCGCCGGCCGGAAGCCGGAGGCGCTGCGGATGCAGAAGCAAGAGTCGCAGTCGGATGCTGGCATAAATTTTTTAGGAATGTTTATTAGATGAAAAAAATTTATTGCCAGAAAAAGTTGCATGAACAATTTTTCAATAGTGCAGAATCCTTAGTCGGAGCCGGAGCCGAGGCCGGAGCTTGGTATGAATTTTTTTCAGAAATATTTTTTTTAGCGTGAAAAATATAATTACAAAGCAAGTGGTCTCAACAATTTCAAAAATAGATTGCATAACCGGAGCTGCAGAGACTTAGCCGAGCCGGGAGCCGATTCGAGCCGGAGCCCAATAGTCTGAGTAAAAAGTTATTTCTATTTGGTCGTAGGAAAGTAATTAGTATATTATAATATTATATTATATAAAAATATAATTTTTATTTATATTAATATATATATATATATATATATATATTATATATATATATATATATTAATATTATATATATATATCATATATATATTAATATCTATATATATATATATAATATATTATATATATTATTATGATTATCTATATATTTTATTTATATATTATATATACTTATATTATATATATATATATCATTATATATTATATATATATATATAAATATACTATATATATATATTATATATATATATATATATATATATATTATCAAATATTTTACAATTTCATATACTATTATACTATTATATATTATATATATATCATTATATATATATATATATTATATATATATATATATATATAATAATATATATATATATATATATATCAACTATTGTGGTAATTACTATAATCATTATAATAATATTATATATATAATTATATATATTATATATATAGATAATTATTATAATTATATATATAATAATATACATATATAATATAATATTATTATATATTATATATCAATATTATTTACTATATATGATATATATAGTATATATATATATATTTATATATATATATAATATATTTTATATATATATATATTATATATATATATATATAATATATAATATAAATAAGAATAATCATTTTCTATAACGAACGAAATAAAATTTCAAAAAAGTTTCATCCTTAAACAGTTCATTTTTTGAAAACAATATTTGAATCATATAGTAAGTGAAAGGAAAAAAAGGTTTTATGCCCATGAAATTTGGTAAACACCTTTAAATATATTGAATCATAAATTGAATTATTTATTCATACCAGTATTAATTAAGCTATATAATCTTGACTTTCAATTCAACAAATTAAAAATAGTATTCAGACTCTCTAGATTGTCTATATAATTTTTTTTTTTTAGTATAAAATGAATTAGTATCAGTTGTGTAAAATATCTTCATAGTACGCTAAAATCGTTGTGTTTTATGCTAAAAGCATTGAAATTCTTGAAAAATTCTAGATTTTATTGACATTTTGTGGAAGAAGTCAAAAATTCAAAATTCTTACACCCCACCAAGAAAAGTATTTTTTTGTTTTGTATTTTTTTTTTTAAATTAAAAATAAAGATTGCAAGTTCATTCAATCAAAAGAACGACAAGTTTGGTTCCTAATTCAGACTGAAGAAGATTTCACTTGTTCCAAGACTCGAAGCATCGAAAAACAGCGTCACCTTAGACAATGTACAGATGCCTCACCACACTGTCCGATTCACCTCCCAAAAAAGAAGGAATTCGGAAGTTTTCAAATTCTGCTTCGACATCATGCTTTGAAACTCCGATAACTTATTTTAATCCTATACATGGTGGTTGAAAACCCTTCGGTTACACGCATTCTTTAGGGTGTGTCATGGTTACAGCAGCACCGACCAAAGTAAGGGAACGCGCAGCGCACAAGATTACTTGTTGCCAATTTGCATAAGCAGACGAAAACAAATTCACATCGCGCCAGGGACGCAACCATCGAAAACAGCGTCGCCTTTAGAACCAATTTACAGGAGGCTCTGCCATAGTCCGATCCGCCTCCCCTAAAAAAGAAGACCTTCGAAGTTTTCAAATCTCCTGCCTTCGATATCAATGCTTGAAACTCGATATTATTTAAATCACATAGGGTGGTTGAATTCTGGGGCTACACCAGCATTCTATACAAGGCAGGCTCGATGGGTTACAAGAGCAACTGACCAAAGTCAAGTCGACGACATCGCGCACAAATCATAGCTTGTACGACAATTTTCAATAATTAAGACGAAAAAGCTAATTTCAACTCGCGCCAGGACCGAACCATCGACAACAGCTCGCCTATAGACAACTTATTATGTTACAGTAGGCTCTCACTATGTCCGATCCGCCTCCCCAAAAAAGAAGCATCTCGGAAGGTTTTCAAATCACCTACTTCGACATCACTGCTTTGAAATCATGTACTTATTTTAAATCATTTTAAGGGTGCTTGGAACCCTATATATATATATATATAATATATTATAATATATATATTATATATATATATATATATATATATATAGTATATTTATATTAATTAATATATAGATATATGATATATATATTATTATATATATATATTTTATATATATCAATATATATTAATATATATATATAGATATATATATATATATTATATTATATCATGAGAATAAAGTTTTTTTTCTTGCCGTCTAAAAATGAAAAATTTCTCCACAAAATTTATTTGCGTTTTTCTAGCATTTCATTTTTCCTTACATGAGAAAACAAAATTCATTAAAAAAAAACGAAAAAATTTTTTTCTTCTAATTTGGTACCAATCTCACATATAAAAGTGGTAAAACAAACTGACGTTCTATATTAATGGATTTGGTAGAACTAGTTGGTGTCACCATGTTGACTTTCTCGTGTTCAAAATTTCTTGAAATAGCTTTTACAGAGATTGTAAAAAAAATTTTTTAAAAAAACAAAATTCTTCAAAATAAGTGTCTAAATACAAATTTATTACCCACCCAAATGGATATTAGTGCAAAAAAACAATTGAAATATCTTGAAAATTAAAGATTTAATAGTTAGTTTTGTGAAATTCAAAAAAACAGAAAATTCCATCTCTTCACCCTAAAGACTGTTTCAAAACGAACAGTTTTTTTTGTTTGTTTTTTTCATTAAAATTTCATACGCTGATATCATAGTTGTTCATCAAAAAAACAATTACTTTTATCGTTTGAATAGTTGAGGTTCTTGCTATAAGTCCCCCTTGAATTTAATTAAAACGAGAATTCTTTTTTTTTAATTGAATTTTTGCTTATTTGAGTATCTTTAAAGATTTCAAAATTATTTCAAGGATTAAATATTAAGATCCTTGCATAAATTTTAATATATTTCATGAAATAAATAAAAGCCGCTTTCACCTCTTCCTCTCTCTCTCTCTCTCTCTCTCTCTCTCCTCTCTCTCTCTCGTCTCCTCTCTCTTCTCTCTCCTCTCTCTTCCTCTCTCTCTTCTCTCGCTCTCTCTCTCTCTCTCTCTCTGTGAATACTACTATATATATATATATACGTTTATATATATTATATATTATATTATATTTATAATATAATATATATACTATATATTATATATAATATATATATATATATATATATATATTATATTATATATTATTATATAATTAGTGATGGACGATTAAGAATTTTTGAACGAATACAATTATGTAAACTTTATGGACGATCCGATTAATTGAAAAAACTATATTAAAATATAGGTATATATATATATATCTATTACTATATATATTATAATATTAATATATATATAATATATATAATATATATATAATTATATATATATATATAGTTTATTATAATATATATATATATAAGCTATATTAGAATATATATATATATATATATATATATATATAGTATATATATATATATATATTTTATATATATATATAATATATATATATATATAATGATATATATATATAAGCCATAGAAAAGGAGGAAGGTAGCAGGGTTCAACACCCCCCTTGAAAATCATTTTAAAGCTATCTAAAATTTAGTTCTTAATAATAAATAATAATAATAATAATAATAAATAATAATAAATAATAATAATAAATAATAATAATAATAATTAATATAATAATAATAATGAATAATATAAAATAATAATTAATAATAATAAAATAATAATAACAATAATAATAATAACAATGAAATGAAGTGACATTTTTGGTCCTTAACGATTCTTGGCTGTTCTTATTATATGTATAAATGATTAGACCAGGGACTTAAATGTAAGGTTTCAAGTTTGTAAATGATACCAAAGTTGGCACCTCAGTAAGGAATAATGAATGGATGTATAAAGATTTTAAACATGATATTGTAGAACTTCTTGGATGGCATATTGGCAATATGAATTTTAATAGATGTGAGGTTCTTCACATATGTATTCAAATTAAAAGAAGTTTTACCTACATGTGAATGGGAATGAGCTTATGGGCCAAGAAAAAGATTTAATATTGTCATATAAGCAGTAATTAATGAAAGTTAATAGCTATCAGCTGTAGGAAACTAGGAAAGTTAATAAAGATTTAGGTGTATACAAAAACAAAATGTCAATACAACGAGTAGCGAAAAGATTACTATAGCTGTCATGAAATAGCTCATAGATTCAAGAACCCCCAACACCAGTACTATAGCATATTGTGAACAAGTTTGGCCCCCTTATTTCGAAGAATAGATGTCTGGAGTGAGTGCAAATCTAGAACACAATAGAATGATTTTCTTGGTTTGAGGGTAAGGGCTATGAGGAGAGGCATAAAGGAATTAGGGATGTTTCTGTAGAAAGGCGATTTATTAAGAGAGGACATGATACAATGCTACAAAATATTTACATATATTGATAATACTGAATCAATAAATTCTTTTATAGTGTTTCCACGCTTGGAGACATGGGACACTAATAGAAATTCATGAAGAATTTGTATTCTTCCAGTAAGAAACATTCATTCGTCATTCTAGCATGGTGGTTAATTTTTGAATGGTTTTACACGCAGGAGGTTTTTGGGAGGTGAGTGTTTACTTTTTTTTCACTGGTACATATTAAGTAAGAGGTTGATATGTATAGCGATGCAGGGTGTCACATACGTAATATTATCTTGAGGAGTCAATTTGTGTTTTTAAGTTATTATTAAGCAAACTGGCATGTTTGTAACCACCGGTGTGACAATAAACTTATTAAAGTTTGTAGTTTATTAGCATGTTACCCTTAGCTATAGTCTTTAACTGCGTAATAGTTGCTGTATATGTTATATTACATGTTTAAGACATTGACAACCTTAGGTGCGATAGGTGTAGGTTGTGTACGTTTCATGTCACGTCTTGATAAATATTTATGATAGAGAACTTGATTATAGGTAAATTGTGGATTCTTTCTAAGTCTCTTTATAGCAATTTTAGTGGGGATACTACGAACGCTGAAATACATATTAACTTTTAATTGGTCAAATTTCATTTTGCTGCAGAATCAATGAAAAAATTTTCAAAGAGGCGTTTAAGCTGCTTGAAAATATTCAGCGCTACTGATTTCATTGTGTTTCACATCCATATAAGTATGAATACATAAAAAACCTATAAAGCTTCAGCCGATGCAACTGAGCTATTACTTATAGATTACATGCACGCTACCATTTTAACAGAAAACAGTCAGGAAAGAATTTTCCCAGAACAAAAGGACAAAACTCCACACGAGAATGGCGAAACTAAGAGTGTGGAAAGTTTCGAGAGATTGTTACGATCAAGAGAAAATTTTTAAAGAGTTTGATGAAGCTTTAGAGGAGCTTGAAGGAATGAAGATATAATACCTTCTGAAAAAAAAAATCAGATTTTGAGAAGTGCCGGACGGAATTTTGTTCCTTTGTATGTTGAAAAGTTCTCCACCAAATTTTACATTTGCATTTGCTCATCTCCATAATTATTACAGTAGTAACTGCTCTTTAATCCATATTGAAAACCTATGTTGTTTTTGAAATATTTTTGAAAGATATTATTATTATGATATTTTTTCACTTATTTTTATTATTATTATTATTATTATATATTATTATTATATTCATTATTCATTATATTATTTATATATTATTATTATGAGTTAATATTATCCAAAATTCTAATATTTCCTTACTTAATGGCAAAATAATCGGCAAAATTGACGATGACGATGACAATGAATTGAGAAAAATATGCCTATTTTGCCGATGAATGACGATTACGATTAATCGTCCCATCACTATTATATATATAATATATTATTATACTATATTATATTATATATATATAATATATATATATATAAATATATATATATATATTATATATATATTATATATTTATATATATATATATTATATATAATATTCATTATATATAATATATTATATTATATATATATATATATATCATAATATATATATATATATATTATATATTATATATATAGTATATATATATATATGTATATTACGCAACCCTTTGTTTTTAAAACTACGATCATGACATCGGAGAAGCCTTCCAACTGCCGGGCATGGTTTTTGTGTCTTCTTTGACCTTGAAAAAGCTTACGAAACAACGTGGAGAACTGGATATTCTCGACTTAAAACTCCATTGCTCGGTTTCCGTGGACAACTCCCTCTTTTTCATTAAATGCTCGGTCCAAATAGATCACCAGTTAGGCTCCTCAATACTGTCAGTCACTTTACTATGGTGAGGGCATTCCGCAGGGTATATATATATATATATATATATAATACTAATATTATATAATATATATATAATTATATTATATATATATATAATTATATATTATATATATTATATAGTATATATATATATATATAGCAAACACTTAAAATACCCTCGTTTCAAACCCGATCAATGAAAAGGTTTTGGAAAAACTTTCCTCAAAATTCCAGAAAAGGATTTTTCCTTCTTTTATTCATGAAGGTTTTATTTAAGAAGTTTTTTTTTCATTTTTCTTGATGAATTAATTTTAAAATGAAACTTTTACAAAATTAATAAACGAAAGTTGAAAAGTCGTTGAAACTCTTTGCGGATGGTGAGAAGTCAAGTAACGATTGCTTACCAATTTCTATTATTCTGAAATTGAGTAACGTCGCTATATATTCGATTACCAACGAAAATACCCTCAACATGAGAATGTTGCAAGTTGCAAAAATGTATAAGCCGAGTAAAGTATTTGAACATTTTAAAGAAGAACACCACAAAAAGCTTAGTCTACATCATAACAAGAAAATTTTTTTTTTATGAATTGCACCTCGGCCAATCATTGTTCTGAATGAAATACAAACCAGTGACAAATAAAAAAATAATAATAAATGTCCATGTTTTAAGAATCTTGAAATGCTGTAAAGAGTAAGTGAATATAAAATTTTAATTTTTTATAATTATAAATTTTATTTATTTATTTTTGTTATTAATTTATGCAATATTTATATTACCAAAATTCTGAAAATCTAAAAATAAATATTATTCCTTGAAAATGTCCGAAGTATATGGACGAAAGCTTAGTACCACAATCAAATAATCATTGTTAAACTTGTCCCTATTATTTATTTTAAATATTATTATTAATATTATTATTATGTTCATTTCTATTATTTTGCTAATATTATGTTTTCTAATTGCATTAAAATTGGTTTCGGGATTACACGAAGCTCAATCCTTAAACCCAATTATTAAATTTAATTTACTTATATTTTTTTTTTTTTTTTTTTTTTTTTACAGAGATAAACACCTCACTACGGCAGAAACCTAATCAAGAGAGGACTGTACCTCATTTAACGTCGAGCAGACGGAGCCAAGCCCTAAGGAGAGAATAGCTCACTCCCCACCACGACCAGTTGCCG
>JABUQX010015640.1:0-10000 GCA_015478945.1 Trachelipus rathkii | reverse complement strand
GATTTCAGTCGAAGAGAGAATGAATGTCATCCGCAACGATTACAGCTCCACTCAATGCAGAAGCCAAGCTCATCCGAGTCAAAGCAGTCATTCAATTCATGCCATACAGGTTCAAAGAGGACCGAAAAATGTGAAGATTACTTCTTTGGGAAGACCAATCTCGTCAACAAACAATGAAAATGGAAGTTTTCAGAGCTGTGATGGAGAGCAGACCGCGATTCAGTTTCAGAGTGATTGCAGAAGAAACTTAAAGAGCTTTAAAAGAATTTAACGAACCGAACTGCACATCGAAACGTTTGTGCAAAACTAGTTCCGACAAGACTTGTCTTCAGGAAGAAACGAACAGATTCAAAATTGTCAAGATTACTTGAAACTCGAAAATGAGCACATTTTTTGGATAATATAACAGGCGAATGATCATAGGTTTTTGAGTACGATTCCGAAACCAAACGGCAAAGTGCGGAGTGGCACTCAAAAAATTCTCCTCGTCCGAAAAGCACGTTGAGCAAGTCCCAAGGTGAAATCACTTGATTAATTCTTTTTTTCGACCGAGGGGAACTTGTGTGCAAGGAATTTGTACCTTCAGACAGAAATTATCACGTCTTTTGCAAAGATTGTCTTGGAACGACTTCGAAAAGGTTCGGAATCAAACAGAAACATTTGCTGACGAATGGTGGCTGCCACGGGACGTAACGAACCATCTCACACTGCGCTCTCCAATTATAAAATTCTGGCGAAGAAAACATTCAAGTACTGTCCACATCCTTGACAGCCAGATCTACTCGGCGATTTTACCTCATTCACCTAAGTTGAATATAAGTGAAGGATCATCTTTGGACGATGGAAACATAAAATACTGTAAGACGTGAACCTAGAAAACACTCTTCAGGAAAAAATGACTTCCGATACTGCTATGAACAGTTTAAGAAACGTTGGAACCGCTGTGTGAACCTCCCAAGGGTCATACTTCGAGGGAGATAACTTGTATTTCAGATAATTTCAGATAATATTCACCATTACCCCGAATAGGTGAGCAGAGGATTGCGAGTTTTACACACCTCTCTCCGGCCGGAACACCCATAAATATCCAAAGTAATCGGGGATTGTAGATTTATCGGAGCACCCTTCCCCGGTGATAGGGGTGGAGTAATATATAGTCTCATAATCCTGTCGTATCCCTGGAAGGCCGAGTAGACCTCGACTTCCTTTCTCAATTCGGATGCGAGTATTACCTGTGGGATCTCCATTAGTTTAAAAAATAAACAAAATAAATATATAATAATATAATATCAGCAACCATTAAATAATGTTTCACGATCTAAAATAAGTTTATATTAACGACACAAGCATGACGTTTCTTGGTATAAGTAATTATATATTAAAATATTTATAAAATAAAAAAAAAAAAAAAAAAAAAAATAAATTTATTATAAAATACTCATATGCTTAGTTCATTATGTATCTAATATACATAATATAGTTAAAATACTATTTATCTTCTAAATAACTTTCTCTAAAGTCTTATAGTTATTTACCTTATCCTTATTAATTGTCATCTTGCATCAGCCCAGCACTATATAGGTCTGTAAACTCTAACAGATGAATAAAATTATGGACCAAAAACTAGTTCCTATATATAGAAGTTATTCAGTAACTCTATTATCATACACTTGAGTAATATATTGATGGTACTATGAATAACATTGCTTCATACGTAACTCATTCTTTTTCAGACGAGTTCAGTTTTTCCTCTATCTATGTAAGAATATTCAAACAGTTGTAATAGCCTAATACGTATATTTGTAAGCCTATATCTTTATATTGGCTTATTTGTATGTAACTCAATACGACCATCATGATACAGAACAATAGGAGTGTATAGCAGTGATCAGAATCTATTGATATTTTTTAATTCTACGGTTCGCCTTTCATTCCCTTAGTTTACTGTCTAGCGACAATTATATGAATTGTGAACCAATTGCTAGTGATAACTTATTATTACTTATACTACTGCATTTCTCGTTTACATTGGAGTTCTCGTCCGTAACCCCCTAATTACATGTTTGAATTCTCAAGTATGTTTCTATATATATAAGACTAGATTCAAGTATGTCTGTTCATTCCAAATCTACCAACCTTCGGACCATTATTGCAAGTTAATTGATTTACAGAATTCGCAACTTAGCTAGTTTTCCTTTTATGTATATGCATGTCGTTAGGGCACTCAACTATATAATACTATAAATTAACTAGTATAGTGAGATTCTATCTACCACCTTATTGTAGATAACATTCTAAAATCATATAATACTCTATCATAATGCTCATGATAATAAGTATTTATTTAATATAATATTAGATGATATAAACTACTTATGTCAATCTAGTATAGAGAACTTTAGACTTCTATAGTACTCTAACTATACTTCTAATACACTAATAATAGTTTAGTATGAATATTTATTTAAACTACCTATTTAATAATAGTAAAGGTTATATTATATACTATATAACTATAATAATATGAAATGACTTTATTACATTTTTCTTTTCATAATGTACTTTTCCTCTATTTATATGATGCGAGTCTTAAAAATGATTTTGAGACTTTTAACCTTTTTCATCTCATTTTTTGAAATTTATTTTACATTGTTTTCATATTTACTTTTAATACCAAAATTTATATTATGAAATAATAAATTCAGAAAATCATTCTTTTTATACTATATAAAAATTTCTGTTGAAAAATCGAGCTATCATTATTTATAGGTGCTAATAATGTCTACCCTATATAATTATTAATTTTGATTATAAGGACGTTCATAGTAAAACTTGTCATAAATGAAATTTTGATTCTTATTTAATTTATTTAACAATTTATGACCTACTATAAGGCAATTATTTTTTGAACTTGAGAATAATAAGATGATAATTATACAAAAAAATACAAATTTAATTAAAATAATTAATTTAATTTTATAGATAAATTAATATTAAAATAAATAAAAATAATATTATAATATACTGGAATGATACAAATGGAAGGTTTACTCAACGACACTTTGTTTCATACTAGGTGCTCCCAACCTCAAAACCCCTCCCCCTCCGACTCTATAATATATGTGTGTGTGAGTGGCTTATGTAAATTAAAATTTCTCCATTCCATCATGTGTGATGTTGAGCTGGTGTGTGAGATTATAATAATTGTATTGACTCAACTAGATTCTACTGTGTACAACGTAAGATTTAATATCATTTTATTCAATGATAAATGAAAATTCTAGACCAAGACTTTATAACTCTTCAAGGTCATGTTACCCACGTGTGTATTTTTCTTTAAAACACAGTCCGATTTCCTTTACATTTAAAACTATCTCTTTTGATCATTTCAGTTAAGTTATTTTCCAAATTCTCATATTAATCAAAAACTGATCAAAATCTTATATTATTTATACGAGGGAAAGCTATATCAGGAGGTTAAATTCTAATACTAACACTCTCGATCAAGTAATGAAAATATTATGAAATATATAAATCATATCAACATTTATCACAAGAATGGCTTGACCTTTAGCTTATGAGAAAGGGGAATATATATTATCAACCTATTTTATAATACAATACATTTATTTCTTTTGCAACAACAATATATATTATTTTCCTGCGATGCCAATTCGTTTTATTTCTCTTAACATTACAAGAGCTATTAATATTAGTTTCTATTTTAATAGCTCTAGATAAGTCAATTTATACAACAAGATAAAGATTTATATATATAAAAGCATTTGCAATTCCGTAAATGCTGAATTTATGCAAATTTTTAAGAGTACTGTGACTGTCATAGTTTTATAGCTTCGATGTACTGTGACTGTCATAGTTTTATAGCTTCGATGTACTGTGACTGTCATAGTTTTATAGTTTCTATGTACTGTGACTGTCATAGTCTTATTTGAAGCTGAGTTTACTTACTATATCTAGTATTATTTAACTATAGGCAATAAGTAAATATATTTATAATACTATAAAATTTTATGAGATAAGTTATTGATAGAAATCATACATAGTACATTTATATATATAAATACATACGTTCAATGTTTGTGATTTGATTAATCGGAGAACATACGACTATACTTCACCTATAAGTAATAATAAAATCTTGGCAAACCAATATGCATAATTATAATTCAGAGGACGTAAAATAATATTATTTAGTTATGCACCTAAATGAAATTAAATAACGTAACGTAAAATTAAAATTATAAAAACTTCAAATAATTAATTTATTTATGTTAACGAGGAGTGCTAAAATAATAGTAGGATTTCTTAAAAGATTGCAATAACCCACCTTAGAGCTTATAACCGTATGTTCTTTTTTATAATAATTTTTTTCAATGAATTGATAAAACTTTATATAACAACAGTAAATCCTTTCATAGGATACTTATCAGCTGAAATGATATATAACTGATGTTTGCTTGGGTTTTACTGTTTGATAATTTTAATAAGTAACCTTTTGTGATGTCATGTTAATCGCCATTTCATTTCTCTGACCTGAAGATGGAGGACGGATTGACTGCTGAAGGAAGAACAAGTTATATTCTAGTAAAGGTTTTTTTGCAATAGTTGTTTTGTTTGTCCTCTCTAGTAGGGTGTGCACCGATATCATATCAGACACTCCTTTTATTTCAGCGACTATGATTCCCTTTAACAGTTCTCAACTAACATTTACTCGTATACCTTCTCATATAACCGAACAATCGTTTAACATCTTTTATTATATTTAATTATATAACGTGTACTTTTTCTTCAGCCGTCTTATTCACCTTTCACTTTCTATCCAATAGATGTAATACCTATTTCTAACTAAGATTAGTGTGATTAAAAATTGCAGTGAATAAGAAGAGATTTGATATAAACATTTACAATAATTTATATTATTTTATAAAATCATTATATATATTAATATATACTATTAATAATATATATATATATATATATAATATATTATATTAAAATATATATATATATATATATATTATATTTATATTTAATTATAATATAATATTATTTAATATTATTAAATCTATATATATATATATTAATATATATAATATTTATACGTTAATATATATATATATTAAGATATATATATATATAAAATATATATTTATAACTTATATAATTATATATTATAAATTATATTATATAATATAATAATATATATATATATAATATTATATATAATATATATTATTATTAAATATTATATATATATATATATATATATATATATAATATATTATAAATTATTTACGGTATCGTTTATATAACTTTGAGGGGGGTAGGCGAAAAAAAAAAGTAACTTCTTATGCTCTCCTATACTGTTCTCATAAAGAATAGTAATTCTATGTATATTCTGTTTTTTTAGCAGTGAGCAAGTATAGTAATTGAATATTTACTATTAAATCCTGCTATTACACTACGATTACTACTCGATCTGATGTAGGAAAATGGCAGCTTTGTACTATGTCACTGGTGACTTCACACTCGAGATTCTGGACTCTTATAGTTACTCTTATTATACAAATATATATCTCTTGACCATGGATGTAGATCAATTTTTCAATAATTTAACATTTTTAGAAAGTTCATAAAATAATCAAGAACTATATCATCTTTATAACTAAACAATTGTAAGTATTTTCGTAGATATTTACTCACACGTAAGGATTGGAAAATAATTAGCTCAATAATATGTATTGATCATTCTCAATTGAATCTACTTAAAAACATGAATACGAGTAATCTATTTCATGCTTAATTTTGAGCTAATGTATTTATAATATATTGCTATTAGCAAACTCACGTATAACTTATATAGACATACTAATATAATATATATATATAATATATATATAATATTATTCTATTTTATTTAGCTATGAAATAAATGATGCTTTTTTAAATTACATATTGAATGTGCAAGCGGCGGTGTCTAATTCCTTGCGAAAATATTCAATTACTTGTTTACAAAATTAAAATTATAGTTCGGATAGACAATTATAAGTTCATTATTATTAAATAACCCTAAATAATTTTAACCTGTCATGCAATAGAAAGTACATAGCAATAACTTATCACTTATATATTCTAATATAACGCGCTTAAATTTTTATATTCACCTATTATTTAGAACTATAATTAATGAATTCTGGAATTGTGCTGGTGCAAGGGGATCCTTATGTCCGAAAATGTTCTTAAATATAGTTTAGAAACATTTAAACTTAAAGGAGCAGTGCTATAAATACACTCTTTTTAACAAAGCATCATAAATTAACTCCTACCTATAATAAATATTTTGTCACTTAACGATATTGTTGTTACTTTGTTTATTGTACCAATTATGTTCTCCTATAAAAGAAGGTTACTATATATATTGATTTAGTCTAGCATATATAGTATTCTATGCCTGCACTCATTTGCTTTTTTTTTGTTACATATATATATCCAATGCAAGCTTTAGCACGACAACACAATCAGCTTTTCGATTGCGATGATATCGAAAAATATCTTGATTCATTATAATTATTATTGATAATTATTACTATAACATTATAAAATAATATCATATTTATTCATATTGCATCAATGTCGAACTGAGAATTTTGAAGATCTTAAATGAATTAAAGAATTATTAAAATCTGATTTCTTAATATTAAGATTCCATAAGATTATGATTATATTATAAATATTCCTTAAACTATAAACAAATCTATTTATTCTAAGTTATATTTACTCTTAATGATTTTGAAACTATCAGCAAATTATTCTCATCTTCTCTTTTATAAACTCAACAAAACAAGTAATCTACTCTGCAAGTTTGTTTGCTAAATAAATGCCATAGTTATTATATAAAAATAGTTCTAATAGATCTCTTTAAACCCTTAACCTAATTGAGTGCGCTGCAGTTACGTTTCTCCATCTTAACCTACGCATATATTACCCAATTCGACTTTGATGAAACTTGATTATAGTGAGATGAATAATAAAAAATTAGAATATTACTAGCCTATAGCAGACATATTGAAGGCTAGTAAGATAAGTATAACTTTGTTCAATCTCAGACTAAACTCATATTTGTTTTATGTATACCTTATGTGAACTTAGATACAAATAATTACCTGTACTAATTTACGTAAATGAACTTGAAAATGGCATTAATGCTGATTTTGATAATGTAAATAAAAATTTATGTAAAAATATTGTAAATAATTCAGATTCCAATTTAACAAATAAAGAATATATTCCAAATGGTTTAGTGCAGAAACCAAATAACATAACCTGTACTTTAACTAATGGTTCTCCCTCTATAAAAGATATTGAAAATATTGATAATGATGCTTCTGCTCATTCTCTCAATTCAGTAGTTGATAACGCACTTGAGGAAAATGAAAATATTGAAAATCGTACTTATATTTCGTTACAAGACTCTTCACTCCCTGTTCTCCAAGATTTATATAAAATAAGAATATGTGGTTAACATATCTCGCAACTTTTTGCATCTACAAAGAAAAATAAAAAAATTCGTAGTAACGCAGAGAGACAATTGTAAATAAAAAGCCTTAAAAGTGCTTCGGTACAAATGTTCATGCAACTAGATTTTGGTTCAACGAGATTAAAACAAGGATTAGGAGATTGAACCCACCCAACTCAGTTGTATACATATATATATATTAGTTACTTATTATTTTAAGGATTATATTACCAATATTTAATTTAAATAATATCCTATTACTTACTATAACTTTTTACTAATTAATTACTCTACGTAGTATAATTACAAATATTTATATTCATGTATATTTTGGCTGTTAATACTGATTTAATAGAAATGCAAAATAAAAATTAGAATACCTCTTCAGAGATTATACCACAATGAGCTTATCTATGTTTATACTGCTTGAAGAATACGAGACTTGAGACGTCGGACGAGCATGAGAGTGAATGTACTGGAGTAGAGTACTCAACTACCTGACTCCCCATAGATTTCCAAAATTACAAGGGACACGAGAACATTGCATTTGCACCTGTGGTGAGTATATCAACCCACCCAACAGGAAACCACCACGGAGTGCCTTGTGGTTTCTGTTGGGTGGGTTATAATGCTTCACCACAAGGAACAATATCTGGCTCACTTTAAGGATCCATCGTGGCGTACCGCGGCAAACACATAACAGCGTACATTGCTAGGGGTCCGGTTCACGTCCCAGCAAGTGTGAAGATTTATTGGAAGGTGGTCATTAGGTGAGAAATACCTATTACACTGCGAATTTATAGCAAGTTGTCAGTAATATTAAACTAGTAGTAGTAATATAGATATATATTCCACTATG
The DNA here is from genome assembly GCA_015478945.1 of Trachelipus rathkii. Taxonomy (NCBI): domain Eukaryota; kingdom Metazoa; phylum Arthropoda; class Malacostraca; order Isopoda; family Trachelipodidae; genus Trachelipus; species Trachelipus rathkii. The sequence goes on along the minus strand of JABUQX010015640.1, from coordinate 1,604 downwards.
TATAGCTGGAATATATATATATAGTATATATGAAATATAATATATTATATATTATATTACATGAATGATTTCTTTGTTGTGCCCATTTTAGTTCATAGATGATGTCGGCACCAAGCAAGCGTAATTATTTTATTGTAGTTTTCATGGCTATGGATAGTAACTTTGGTGAATGGTTCTAATGGCAGTTACGTAGAAAAATGCTCAAGTTCACAAAGTACGAAGAACGGAAGAAGTGACTAGACCATCGAGACGAATAAAGATGAACCTACTTTGATCGAAGAAGCTGAGAGAGAGAGGAGAGAGATATTAGATTGATAGAGAGAGTAAGAGATAAGATGATATATACTAATATAAGTTAGAATAAGGTTAGTAATACGCTTAATTATTGAAATAGAAGAAAACTTTACTTTAGATATAACTGTGCTTTTCAAAAAAAATAACAGAACACAATGTACGGGATGTAATTATTACGGCTTTATACTTTTTATACTAGTATCGTAAAATGTTTATAGACCAAGGTTTAATTTAAATACATGAAAGTTAAACTATTAGTATTCGATTAGCATAATGATTAATTTGAAATGGAGAATCGAGGAAACGAAGAGTTGTTTTCACGGAAGCTTATTCCTAATTCTCTGAACGATTTCCCCGTCAATTCATAACATAACATAGTTTCAAAGGACATATATATAAATTGTATAAATTTAATTGTATAATCTTAAAAGACTCAAAATACTTAGTATATTATTAATATTAAGTATCTTATATAATATATATTATGTCTCAAATATATAGTCTGAGATTACATTCATAATAAAAGTTCATTTAGCAGTATTATATTCTCTTATATTTCAAATTAAATAATCTTTCCGCTCTATGAACTTATTGAATATGTAGTATCAGGCTAATTATTACTATTACTATATTACGGCAAATATATATAAACGTGATATATATACATTGATCATATCACGTTCTATTATATATAAATTAATAAATAAAATATAAACGCCAATGTATAATTAACATTGCTATATTGTACTAGCATTAATATATTAAATTTACCCTCTGAGTTAATGTAAGCAGCCATAATCATTAATAACAGTGTGAGACTAGTAGAAATAACAAAGTTTTAGGGAGACTCCCGTTAGATATTACAAACTTCTTCGCTAGTGGTTATAATTTATTTGGATAATGATATATTTTATATAGAATTATATTATAGATATAAATAAAATATTACTCGTTTGAGTTTTGAAATCCTGGATATCTGTCATTTGATGCATGCAACGTCATTGCGTATACTCAAGTATGATTTTATTATATTCTCTCTAGTAACCACTGTAGATCGCACGTAATGGAAATCTCTAAATTATTTAAATCAGATTAATACTTACACTAAAAGTATCATAAAAAGTAACCCTCCATTTATGAATTAAATTAGTTACGTTAACTTTTAACATAGCCTCCCCGCTCACACTTGTGTCAAGAGCGTCAATGATATATATTCAAAACAGGCGCATCTAATCAATAGGAGTATGTTAATATAATTCACATTTTAGAATATAATAATATATATCTCTCTTTATATATACCTCTCCCGG
>JABUQX010015639.1:2500-14620 GCA_015478945.1 Trachelipus rathkii | reverse complement strand
GAATGAGTCTTTCTTGAGAGAAGATATCACCATTTAATCGACCGTAAAATTCATAAGTATTATTTATGACTTTAGCTGCTTTATCTATATGTGCAGCTTCATCTTTGAAACTGTAAAAACCACATGATTGGAGATGAGATTGTTTAGCGTCGTCTGAATAATTTAACAAATGTTCTATATAGCTTCTATAAGGATAATTAGCCGCTGACGCACCTAGTGAAGTCCCGTTAAGATAGACTTCAACCTGGGTGAAACATGTATACAGGAAATTTGATTCTGTATATACTATATGGTCATCACCCGAAGGAACGAAGGAAGATCTGTACCATCAGGTTTTGTCAATTTCGTTTTTACATATAAAAACACATTAGAGGGATCTAAGTACTGATCAGAAGTACCTGGAATATTGAACTCTAGAGGAACATCTGTGTTGGTAATTGAATGCAGAGGATTAATACTGATAAAGTTGGATTCGTTAACGCTAATCTGTGTAGGGTTCATGGAGAAGAGATCCAATTCACTCCTACAACAATCAGGACTAGAAGGATGAAGGAAATGCATCTTGCATGTGCGAGCTCTGGCCGTATAATGAACATTTTCATGAAAAATCTTACTTATATACACAGCTCGTATAAAAGTTATTACTTAGTAATTAAATAGGCAAATACATCAATACATTTTTTCTTTAGAGGTTTTTTCCGCTTACTCTTTTTCTTTACGACAATCTTCTTGCCCCCTCGTCCTTGACCTGACATTTTACGTCTTATTTTACGCTTAACATCATCCAACATCTCATCTGAAACATCGGCAATACGTCTTTTTAATGCTGCACGAGGATTATTTCCAGCAGCAATATCTTGAATAGTATGCAAGCCTGTTCTTATAGCTTTTTTACCTATATATTCCCCACCTCTCCTGAGTAGAGGTCTTGCACTTCTCCATAGCTTGGCAAAAAATCCACCAAGGCCATACCCCCTTTGCATTTTTGATCCTCTGAATACCCTTTCTTCATCCATTATTACAGGAGTGTCTTTCTTATACTATCTTTACACTGTGAGAGTATGTTAATGAATGAAAAAAATATATCTGACTACACCTCTTATATATATTCCATTATGCTGTAATTACTGCATCTGTTTCTTTCTAATATGAACTTTGCATAACAGTGCTCCGTCTGTAAAGGGGAAGGGATTTCCTTCTACATCTTTTATATGCACGCGCACAGAGTCAAAATTTGATCTATTCAGAGGTAGATAATGAACATTAGGGAATGTTATAACTTTACTCTCTTTGGGAAAATATACTACTCTTAATAAAGGAGCTTTAGTATTACCTACATATTGATGATCAATTATATTTGTATATACATAAGCCATACCAGGGTGGTTGAGCATCTCGGACGGGGTACATGTATAATGCAGTACTCGGTCTGCTTCATCTTTTTGTTCATGTGGAGTCATGCGGTTGTTCTCCACAGATAGTATAATCCTCTTCAACATAGTAGGGACATCATGAAGTATATCCAGCTCACCATACCGTTTGCGGATATGTTTTCGCTGCCACTGTGACCGTTCGAGAAAAAACGTATCACGGTCTCTCAGGTTTACACTTACTTTTGATCTTAAAGATATTATTACTTTATCTTCATAGGTACGCAAATCAGTTTTGTATACCAAATCCTTACACATAATACTCATATCAAAGAGATCGTTTAAATGACTGAAAATAGCAGGCACCGATTTAAAATAAGCTCGTCGCAGAGCAAATTCTTCAAAGAAGTATTCTCTTGTAGCAAATGTTGTCGTATTCACCTTTTTCGCAATTGTAGTCCTTTTCAGATAGCGAGTATCTTCCACTTGTAATATAGTTTCAACACATTCTACACTTCTGTACACCACCATCCAGAATAGGTTGTGAGGTAAATTTTCTATGTCCGTATTTAATATCATTTCACATAATCCTACTTCGTATACCTCCCTTTCAAGCAGAATAGGATTCATTAACACAGTTGTAAAATCCGAGAGTTTATTATCAGGATGTAAATCCAAAGAGGCTGAAGACGGGAGAGTTAAATAAAAGTGGTCTACACTCTCCATGATTATAATGTCAACTGATTAATGATTCTTAACTTCACTTGCATTTATATAAGTATTAAACTTAGCAGGATACCCCCTCCATTTCACCAGTACCTGTTTATTTTTTCCTTTACCTTTTGTACCTAATATTTTTTCAATTTTATATTCGTGAGTTGCAGGGTTGAACCTTACTTTTTGTATTTCTTGTTTATAGAACCCTCCTTTTATTTTTTCACCATCTAAATCCTCCAGATAATATAACTTTAAACTATCACGTCGGAATGGTCGGATATTGTGCACTTTAAAAACCTCCGTAGTCCAACCGGATTCATATCCTTTTCTAAACCTTTCCTCGGTCCGTGATACTCTTACATAGTCATTCACCTTTATTCCTGAATTATCTTTTATTTTGTTTTCTTTTTCATGTAGATGTGTTCTACAGCCTCTAGTTTTTGACATTTCTAAAGGTGTTGTCTTTATAGTTCTATGGTAAGATCTGTTATAAGAATAAGCTAGATCATCAAGTATATCAATATATTTAAAAGTATTCATCTTAGTAAAATACCTATGCATGCGCTCTTTAATAGTACGCTGTACTCTTTCAACTATAGCAGCTTTGTTTACGGAAAATGTATTGTAATAGCTTATACCATACTCCCAAGTCAACTCCTGAAACTCTCGCCCCTTGAATTCCATTCCTGAATCTGTCCAAAATGATTTAGGCGTTCTCCGCTCGTCCTCTATAATTTCAAGTACTGCAGTGGCAACTGTGGCTGATCTTTTATCTTTTAAGGGTTTCAACCATAAGTATCTAGAGTATACGTCAATAGTAAAAAGTATATATTGAAAGCCTTCATTATAAGAGCTGTATTTAATCATTTCCGATAAATCTAACTGCCATATGCTATCGAGCTGCGGAGATATGGTCTTCCGTGTAGGAAATTTTTTTCTTACAGGCTTATGTAGAGTAAATGCCTCTTCACCCTCTAAATATGATTTTAACTCTTTTTTCTCAATATTAGGATACCTTAAAGAAAACCTAGTGAATCCCCCAAAACTATTTGGTTCCCTCAGATTGAAGTAATACTTATCAACTACCTCCTTTGCCTCCATGTTAGATACTGACACACGTGTAAGTGTTATATATATATATATATATATATATATATATATATATATATATATATATATATATTATATATATATATATATATATATATATATATATATATATATATATATATATATAATATATTATACTATATATATGTATATAATAAATATAATAATATATATATATATATAATATATATATATATATATATATATATATATATATATATTATATATATATATATATATATATATATATATATATATATATATATATATATATATATATATATATATATATATATATATATATATATATATATAGAGAAAAAAAAAAATATATAAAATAACATTTTTATTTATATACAAACATTACAACTAAATAAATATATGATAATACATAATTACGATTTAATCCACCTATGTTTATTATAAGGTGCTTTTCTTATTCTTCCTCTGGTAACACGTTTAAATTTATCTGAAGCGTAAGAAGTGCCTGAGGGACTTGAGTCAGGTCTTGGCGTAATAGGGATATTATCCAAGTCTGCTAAACGTTGTGTATTTAAGATTAAAGTTCTGGGAAAATTAATAGTCTGAAGTTCTTGTTTGATCTCATTCCACCCTTTTACAGGGCCTTTCTTCCAGTTACGTGAGAGATCAGCTATCAAATCCACAATATTTGATCCTTTAACTATTTCATCATCAATTACGATCTGCCCTGCTTCATTCAATGATAATTGGTCTTTTAAAATATTATATAAAGCTATTCCTGATTTACGCACTCTATTAGGTAAGCTCTCCTCTAGGATATTTTTAAATTTATCTTCATTTTTCACTTCAAGTTTTACTTCATTAGGTATATCTACATCATCGGTTAGCGGGATACGTAGGGATGGATGTAGGTGCAAGTCTTTAAGATCTATCAATTTTTGTATGGCATCCTGGTATAAGGCGCGTTTCTCATGGATGTTAATGTCTGAATTTAATATCCTGTACACTTCTTTCTCATATTTGGTTATCTGTTCAACTTTAGGATCATATAAGCTAGGAGGTAGAGGCTGCTGGAAAGATAATGAGTCGTTCACAATATAAGGATTCTGTTGGTGCAACTGTTGCTGCTGATGTGAAAGAGGTTGTAATGTCATTGCATTGGGCTGTAATATCTGCGTGTATGGGGGGTTGTGAATGATGAAACTGTGATTGTGGATTTTGCGCAGTGTGCGGCAATAACTGGCCATATTGAGGTTGTGAATGATGAATCTGAGGAACTGAATTCTGTACAGTTGCTGTATTATTATACTTCATTTTCTCATACTCATTATATGGAAGTACAGCAACCTTCTTCATTATGGTGACAACCACTTAGTTATCAGGGGAGCTATAACGGAGAAGAGTAATGGCAGGAATACTCCTCCTCCTCTCTGTAGTAACTTCTTTTTATTTTTCAAATTTTTAATGTTGAGGGAGAGTTTTTTAATGATGTTTCTATAACGACGTAGCTTTACCTTCTGAGGTCTGTTTAAAGGAACATTTCCTTTTATAAGATTTAAACAGACTTCACATACACACTGGGTGATTTTCTCATCCTCACTAATTAGTTTACGTTTTTTCAGAAGGTTTCAACTTTTTAAAATTTTTTTTTATAAAAGAGGTAAATACTTTGCAACTAGGGCACTCATTATTCAGGTATGTATACAGTTTCTATCTCATAGGGCAGAATGTTGGTACGGAGCAGCACTCTGTGCGTGTTTTTGGGGTGAAGTTCACACATTAAATAACCGTGGGGATCGATGTAACCTCTTTATATACTTTTAAGAACTCTTTTCCTTTGAAGGAGAAACATTTGATTGCCAATACATTAATTTGACTCATGTCTTTTCTTCTCTGTCCAAACAACAGTAAATACTGTGTGTTTAAAGAAACACTTTCGCATATGCTTGCTTTGATGAAAAAATATTCGTGCGTTTATGAAAAACACCAGAGATATTTAGATGTAATAAGTGAGAATAAACTGTGAAACGCTTCTGCCTATTTCCAAATTTCAGTTTGTTGCCATTACAATTCATCTAATACAATTTAATTTGCTGGCCTTGTTTATAATGCCAGTGATCTAAAATCGTATATGCCTTCATGAAATTGAATCACATCTTTATATTCTTTAAATTTTTCCTGATAAACATTATAACACCATATTATTTTTACAGGGGTTTGCTCAAAAATCTCCATTTCCTTTAAAATATTTAATAATAGAAAGGTTTTACCACAGCCTGTCGGACCAGCTACAAGACATGTAGCCGGACTTCGGAACGTAAATTTCTCCACATCCATACTCGTTAAGTGAATAATGAATAATGAGATTAATTAAAGCTGTAAAGTATAAAAAGGTTTTTAATAAAATTTCGTACAATTTTATTAAAATAAAATGTTTATATAACAGAAACTCTGTGTGTTTTTATTCTTACATTACAAAATAAAAATAAAAAAGTATTAAAACAAAAATAAAAATAGAAATAAATAAATAAAACAATATTCTATATAAAATGAAAAATTATAAAAGAAAAAAATAAAATGTTAATAAATATATGAGTTAAAGCCGTAAAACAGCAGTAAAGCAGTAAAGCAGAAAGTTAAAGCAGTAAAGCAGAAAGTTAAAGCAGTAAAGCAGTAAAATAAAGCATACTAATCCCCTAGGTAACACCTCTATTGATTTACTGATTTACTGCTTTAAGGTATGTAATGTTAATAAATATATGAGTTAAAGCAGTAAAACATGTGAGTTAAAGCAGTAAAACATGAATTAAAGCAGTAAAACATGAGTTAAAGCAATTAAAGCAGTAAACTTTAAAGCAGTAAAGCAGTAAAACAAAAGCCAACTAATCCCTAGGTGTTAGGTAATAACACCTCTATTGATTACTGATTTACTGCTTTAGGGTATGTAAAGTATATGTTTTTAATAAAATTTCGTACCAATTGTAGTAAAAAGAATGACTCTAGTATATTGAAAACGAAAATTCTTTGAATAGTACATTTATATTCATTATTTTTCGTTCACGCCGGCGAATTTTTGCGTCTGCGGACGCACGCGGCGGCGGTTACGCGGAAATATTGCGCCTGCGGCGCACGCGGCGGGCGGGAAATATTGCCGGCCTTTTGGCGGGCGCACGCGGCTGGGCGTTTTCGCCGACGGGGCTGACCTGGCCTGGCGGACGCGGACTCTGAAACGTTTGCGGTCCCTGTCTCAACTGTGTAACTCTTCTAGATATTATATTCTGTCATGCTATAAGTGTTATAAAAATACTACTCGTAGTAGGAAGCATTCTAGCAGATTGTAATGTACACCATTCGGTTCCTCATACCTTATTACCTAAGGGTAGACACCCCTATTAGGGCTATTCTAGGCTCAGGGGAGGCTAGAAAAGGCTTGAAAAAAGTTTCACTCAGTTGGCACTATGTGGCACTCACTTGGCACTCATTTGGCACTCACTTAGGCAACTCACCTCGGCACTCACCTGCACTCATCTAATACTCATAGAAAACTAATAGAACATCACTAGATACTCCTTACGGTGATGGGAGCCATTAAAGTTGAGCATCAAATTGGGGCATTCAATAATTGCGAGGCATCAAAATTGTACCGTAGAATACAAAAAGGTTGTCCGCGAAAAAAATTAGGGTTGCCGAAAAAATTAGGGATGGCCTAAAATTACGGTGCGGCCAAAATTGACCCATGGAAGACCAAAGGGTTGTCGTGCTGTTTGTACGTGCTGAATAAGTGTAAATTTATAAGTGCAAGTATTTATGGGTAAATTGTAAGTGTCATAGTGAATGATCCTGATGTGTATAAGTGTTCATAGTTGAATGTGTGTATAAGTTGTCAATAGTGATGTCTGTGTATTAAGTGTGTTGTGTCGTGTGTGGTATGTTGTGTGTGTGTGTGTGTGTGTGTGTGTGTGTGTGTGTGTGTGTGCTGTGTGTGTGTGCTGTGTAGGCTGTTCAAGTTAGGCCATAGATCCATACATGATTTCAAGTTAGGAACGAAATATGTGACGGGTGGGCCACGAGTGGGCAAAAAATTGGCGTGGGTCAAAATTGACCCATGGCATCTGTCAAGCTTTGGAGCCATAGGGAAAGACAAAAAAGGTTAAGACATCAAAAAATAGGGCTAAGCCCCTAAATGAAGATAAAAAATTACCGTGGGCAAAAATTGACCCATGGTCGAAAAAATTAGGGGGGCGTAAAATAGTGGGCAATACGTACAACGGTTGCTGACGCACCTTGGCGCAACCCTTCTTACTGAAGGGTTGCCAAAAATCAGGGTTGCCGAAAAAAAAATTGGGGTTGCCAAAAAATTAGGGTTGCCAAAAAATACCGTGGGCCAAAAATGACCCATGGAAGACCAAAGGGTTGGTCGAAAAAAGGTCAAGGCCCAAAAAGGTAAAGGCCCAAAAAGGTCAAGGTCAGGTAAAAATTCGAGCTCAAAAAATTTCGCGGTCAGAAAAGGTCAAAAAAGGTCAGGCGCAGGTAAAATTTTTTTTGCTGCAATATGACCCTGATACTACTGTGCGTCGTTGCGCACACACATGCTATCGTACTAAAAGCATTGATATCATATATATATATATATTATATATATATATATATTGTAGAGTACTATATATATATATATATATATATATACTATATATATACTATATATATATATAACCACTGATGACAGCTAATATATTTATAATTTCTATTATTTATAAATATATATTTATATAAAAATATATATATATATATAATTATTATATATACTGGTTGGGGAAAACAAGGTTTTGGCCAAAAAAAAAAAGCCAACTGGGAAAGAGCAAAATGATCAATAATTGGATTTTTTTTTTGTAATTTCATTTCAGTATTATTCTGTAAATAAGTTAATAAATAGGTATAAAATTCCCAAATTAAATATTTATTTGTAGGTTAGTAAAAGCTAATAATTAATCCAATCCAATATAATATAAAAAATCTAAATCACATATTGCTATCTTAATGTTATAGATAGTCATGACTCATGACATAATAGGCATTTCGTATATAAAATTAACTAAGTAATATATTTAAATTTATATTATTTAAGCTTCGAACATTGTCGCCGTTATTATCTGAGGCTCTGGGAAGTTAGCAAATTAGCTCTCAATAGTTCAGACTTGGTAGCTGTAACCCAGAAACCACGTGATTGGTTTCATAGCCAAAGCATGATAGGACTGATTGTCACAGGCTGGCTAACAGGCAACAGCACTATTTAAAACTCAAAGCTTGCAGTCAGTCACAGCCCTCAAGTTAAACTTGAACTATAAGTTTGTAACTGACTTGATATTCATTCAGTCACTAGAACTAAACTTAGTGCAAAATTAATTAATAATTGTAGCATTTAGGATAATTGACTGAAATCACTAAATATCTAAATTAAGTTTTCACTGTGGTTCCTATTTTTGCCTTAATTTTTAATGAAGATAATTCCATAATTAAAAATATTAAATAATTGAGGTACTATAATTAAATTATAATTTACATTTTCATTTTCAGATTATAAAAATCCAATTTTCATTATTTTGATAAATAGATTATTAATTAATAGTTAATTAAATCACTAACCTGAGAAACTAGTAAACTGTAAATATTAAAGTTAATAATTGCAATCATTGATAATTATTGAAAAGTAATAATTCATTTGCCTATTGGAAGAGGAAGAAAAAAGGTTTGAAATAGTAAGAAGTGAGTGAGGTTGTTCGCTTAAGTCTCTTAATTATAATTTTTAATAATAATAAAAATAATAGTTAATCAAAGCAAATTAAGAATATATATTTTATTAATAGAATGAGGAAACATATTTAGTTGAGTTTAAGATTTCTAGTTTAAGTGAATTATATATATAATATATATATATATATATATATATATATATATATATATATATATATATATATATATATATATATATATATATATATATATATATATATATATATATATATATATATATAGTTATATATTTAGCATATCTATTAATATATATATATAATAATATACTATATATTATATATATATATATATATAATATATATATGATTGTCTTGAGTTTTTGGACCAAAAAAAAAAAAAGATTTAGATGTGAGTATAAGTAGCAATCTGAAAGTAGCTAATCAGCGTTTGGAAGTAATTAAATGTCATAAGATGCTAAGTTAAATAAATCGCACTATGGTTTACAAAAGCTAAAGAAAGTTATAAGTAGCTGCATAATAGCTATTTTAGGTGTCTAGTATAGAGTATGCGCACAAGTTTGGGCCCCTTATTTAAGAAAAGATCTAGGTATGCTGAAGAGAGTGTAAAGTGCAAACCAAGGTATGATTCTGGCTTTGAGGGTAAGAGCTATGGAGAGAGGCTGAAGTTGCTAGGAATGTTTTCTTTAGAATGGCGATTTCTCATAGGGAACATGATGCAAGTCTATAAAATATTTACACGCATTGATAATACTGAGATCAATTCTTTATAGTAGACCACGAAAAGGAGACACAGAGACACAATAGAAAATTGGGAAACGTGTACATTCTTATTAATAAAACATTCATCTGTTAATATTGCTAGTAAATTTTGGGCATGGTTCATCCCGCGGGGGTTGTTGAGAGTAACTCACTGTGGCCACATTAAAGAAAGGAATTTGGATAGGTATATGGATGTTGGGCATCATATAGTTATATTCGTTGACATAGCCAACTTGCGCGGTTTTTACCTTAGTTATTAAAGTAACTGCATGTTGGTAGCTTACCGGTGACATAATAAAACTTATTAAAACTTGTATTTGTGGTTAGCATGAAGCTTTAGCTATAGTTTGCTTCTGGTAGCTAGTTTTGGTTGCTATATAATTATATTGGCCTTTGTTTAGGAAAAATTGACGGCCTTAGGGTGCGTGAGGATTATGATATTGTTGCCATGGGCATTGTCTGATTAAATGTATTTTAGTTGACTGCGGAGAGTCTCAATAGGTACATGTGTGCCTTCTAACTATGTTCTTTAGTTTCCTTATCTCTATCGCGCAGGGTAATACCTACATACTATGTTATGAAATAGTAATTCTCTGATTGGACAAGGATATGATGGTGCAACAGAAATGAAGGATAGTTTTCTTAGACCGGTGTTTAGCTGTCGAAATATCTGGCTGCGTTAGATGGCTTATTGTTTTGTTCACATCCATTGAATTACAACACATTACAAACTTTATGGCATATCGAATGCAACTAATATGCTATTTCAGGTTGCCAAGTGCCAACTACCATTTTTAGTTTAGAAAAAAAATAGAAAAAGATTTTCCAGACACAAAATGTACAAAATATTTGAATACTCTTCATTTATATATAATATAATATAGTATATATATATATATTATACTATATATATATATATTATATATATATATATATATTATATATATATATATATATATATATATATAACATAAACTTAACCCATATCCTCTTTAATATATATATATATATATAATATATATATTTTTTTCAGAGCGGTATGTCAGTCCGGGAGTCCGAGTCGGAGGTCGGAGTCGATTAATTTTCAATGGAGGTTGGAGTCTGAAAAATTTATGAAACCGACTCCACACCCTGTTGACAATACGTTCTTCCCTTGTTTCCCCCTTCGCCACCTCACAAACCATTTTTCATTTTTATACCCTGTTCTCACATTGGACTTTGCCACTTTGTACATACTCTTCAGTGCATCACACAATTCCCTCCCCACTTCATAATTCTCTTCTAATACCCTCCATAATCCACTCCTAGGTACCGTGTCAAAAGCTTTCCTTAAATCCATAAACACTACATAGATCCTCCTGTTGTACTCGTAAAGCTTTCCTCCAATCCCCTCCCCCCCCCCCTTCCTCCCATCTATCTCAGGGCGAACATAAGGTCTGTCGTACTCCTACCTTTCCTGTATCCATGCTGTTTCTCCTAGTTGTGGTTCTATGATCTCTCTCAATCTTCTCTCAACACTGCTTACACTATATTTTTGCCATATGATCTATCAAAGAGATCCCCCTGTAATTTTTGCACTCTCCAGAGTCTCCTTTCTGTTTATACATTGGAATAATAATCGTTTTTCCCCAGTTCTCTGGGACCTCTTTCCTTCTCCAACATTCATTTAGAAGCTCCAAAACCTTCTCTCTCAACACCTCTCCGCCCTCCTTAATCAACTCAACTGCTATTCCATCTTCTCCTGGAGCTTTATCATTTTTCATTTTCTTCAAAGGATTTTTCTAGTTTCTTTGTCTGGTTATCCCCAACATATCTACCTTCCTCGTCTTCATCTCTCTCCAACACTCCTCCCTCTCCAACCTCCTCCTCCTCCTCCTCCTCCCCTCCTCCTCCTCCTCCCTCCTCCTTCCTCCTCCTCCTCCTCCTCCTCCTCCTCCTCCTCCTCCTCCTCTTCCTCTCCTTCATTTAACAGCCCACCAAAATATTCCGTCAATCTGTTATTTATTTCCTCAGTTCTCACCAGGGTTTCTCCTTCTTTATTCTAAGCATGAAGCTTAGCTATAGTTTTTGCTTCTGGTAGTAGTTGGTGTATATATATTATATTGGCCTTTGTTTAGGAAATTGACAGGCCTTAGGGTGCGGTGTAGGTTGTGTATGTTGCATGGGCATGTGTCTGATAAATATTTAGTTGACTGGGAGAGTCTCAATAGGTACATGTGGCTTCTAACTGTTTCTTTGTTTCCTTATCTCTATCGGAGGTAATACTACGAACTTTGATATAAATAGTGACTTTCTGATTGGACAATGATATGATGGTGTAAAAGAAATGAAGAAATATTTTAGAGGTGTTTAAGCTGTCGAAAATATCTAGCTGCGTTAGATGTTCATTGCTGTTCACATCCATGTGAATT
>JABUQX010015638.1:0-15699 GCA_015478945.1 Trachelipus rathkii | reverse complement strand
CATATAAATCACCTAATATATATAAATATATATATTATAATTATATATATACTAAAATCTCATACACATTATATACATAGTATTTACCTAATATACTAATATTGATATCCTATGAAACTCTAATAAATCAGCTTCTAGAATATATTATTAATCTTTTCTCATTATATATATATATTATCTATAGTTACTTATAATAATATTATATAATATATTAATATTCTAACGTATTAATAATAAATTTTAAACTTTTCTTAGAACTATTCTCAGTGATTAACTAGCTGAGCTGTATATATAATACCTACTATCATAATTATAAATATACTTATTATCTATTTCAACACACCTAGCTATGTATGCTAGAGAGACATATTTCCACCTCTCACTTCAAATATTCATTAATATCCTAATTACTCTTAATTATACTACGTTACTTATATTACACGTTACAAACAAAGATCATATAAATAAATAAGTTATATATATTCTTATATATATTATAAAGATATTTTAAAATATATATCTTATCACATCTGAATAATCACTACTATATACTATATAGTAATATTTTATGTAAATCAATACTACTATAAAGGGCGTCTGTCCCATTAGGTAACATAAGGGGAAGGGGTTTGTTAAATCGTGGATATGGTTTCGTTTGTTTTAGTTTTTGGTCTTCGACGTTGGTTGACCTTTGACCCAAATTTTACGAGTGGCGAACACCACATGAAGACCCACCAGGTCATTTATGGGAAGAGAGAGAGAGAGAGTAGGAAGAGAGAGAGAGAGAGGACGAAGAGAGAGAGAAGAGAGGAGAGAGAAGAGAGAGGAGGAGAGGAGAGAGAATCTAGAAAGAGAGAGAGAGCAAGTCGAAGGAAAACAGTACCAGAGACTGAAAATGAGAAGAAAGAAGACAGAAAAGAATGGCCGCCAAACGAGATAAGAGGAGATCAGAGGAAGTTTAGAAAGGTGAGAGAGTAGAGAGATGGAGATAGAGAGAGAGAGAAGAGAGAGAGAATAGAAGAGAGAGATGAGAGAAAGAGAAAGAAAAAAGGGGGGGAGAGAGAAGAGAGTAGAGAGAGAGAAGAGAGAATAGAGAGAGAGAGAGAGAGAGAGAGAGAGATTAAAAGATTAAGACAAGCGCGAAGCCCATAGAGAGAGACAGAAGATAGACCGCGGGAGAAAACAGGAAAACAGATGAGAGAGAGAGAAAAGAAAGACATTATAATCAGCCGCGCAAACAAAAAGGAGAAGAGGAGAGGAGGAGAGGAGAGAGAAAGAAAGAGAGGAGAGAGAAGAGAGAGCAGAGAGAGGAGAGGAAGAGAGAGAGAGAGGTTAAACCCGACTTTCTTCGTCAAGAATATAGGCATCAAAGACTGTCGATTTGGGAGTATTCAGAGGAACTACAGAACCATGCCAAAGTAAAAACTCGTTTGAGCCTACAGTTATATTACGAATTTATAATGGAACATATTTTAGGATAGCCTTTTCAAATAAGGACTAGATTTGTATCTCGATCATAATAAACATAAATTATACTTATTCTTCCGCAAAAAGACAAGGACTAAAATATTATAATAAGGTAATAATAATAAATCAAATAATATTAATACTCATAATACATAATAAATAATGAGATAAATAATAAATATATAAATACTATAATAATATAAAATCAATAATAATAATAATACTAACATAATATTAATCTTTAGAAGATTGGAAAAATTTGAAAATAATTATTATTAAAAACTTTTACTTAAGAGAAAAACAAGTATTTGAAAATAATAATAATATTCTATAACATAATATTAATAAAGAAAAAGTATTAGGAAATAAATAACTAACTAACTAATAATATAATAAAATAATAATAATAAACATAATAATAATAATAATAATAAAAATATATATAATAATAATAAATAATAATAATGAATATTATATCATATTATATACTATAAATAATAATTATAATAACTAATATAATAATAATAATAGATAATAAAAATTTATAATAATCAATAATCCTTAATATACTAGATAATAAATAATAAATCATATAAAATAAAATTTATTAACACAATATTAATAATAAAATAATCATCATAATATCAATAAGCGTAAGAACCTATTCTAGGATGAAAAATAAGAAGTGTGTGCATTTAAATCCCAAACTGAACAGGTTATCATTTTATATTCTACCAGAAGAAACCTTTTTCTTCAAATCTTTCCCTAGCATGAAATAAAAACTAATGAATTTAATAAATTTTCCGAGCTTTCTTCGTATACTTCGGAATTAATGCAAGGGACATAATTTTTAATTTTTTAGATTTTAACAATTTTTGGTAAGAATAAGTTATCAGTTGTACGAACCCTAATAACAAAAAGTTTTGCGGTAAAGTGTAGCATTTGTGACTTAGAGAGATTGATTGTACAATGCTATATTAAACCTATGATCAAATGATAAGCATTTTCTTTTACATTAGGTTCTCTAAAAACAGATTATTTAAAGTTTAACTAATAAATTATATTAATACTTTGATTTTTTTCTCCTGTTTAAAAAAATTGGAACCCCATGTAAAACTATGTGGGAATGGGCTTCAATAAAAGTAGGGGAAAAAAGTAATAAAAGAAAACTCAATATAATAGATATCGTATAAAAGAGTTGACTATGAATAAAACTAGACTAATAGGTTAATACTACTTAACTATAAATGACGACTAATTATAACACATTCAATGCGATTCTTGCGTTAATCTTATTATACATCTCAATAAAACATACCACAATGATGTGTGGACGACATTAGATTTTCGCTGATGCCTCACTGACACACCTATCAAGAATTTCCATATATATATAAATTTATATCATTCATTAATTTATTCTTCTTATTATCAATCAAAGATAAAATGTTACGAATATTACGTAATGAATAAAAATCGTATTATAACGAAATCGGATTATATTATTACTAGATACTACATATATAAATAGAAGATAATCATATATATAATATATAATTATATCTATAATATATAATATCAATATAATATATATATATATATATTATTTATATCTATAGATAAGTATATATATATAATAATAATATATAATAATATATATATATATATATTATATATATATATACTATTATGAATTATCATATTACTTATTTATATACCTACTATATTTATTATATATATATATTATATTATATATTATATATGATATATATATATATCTATATCATATATATCTATATATATATACATTCTAAATTTTATATGTAATAAATATAAGTAAAAATAATAATAATTAAATATATAATAATATATAAAAATATAATAAAAATATAATAAAATATAATAAAATAGAATGATTTTTAATTATTATTAATAGTATATGTTTTATCTCGCAAAATGTCTTTATCAATTGCTGTTGACAAGAGGGTCGAAATCTTTTATAGCGCTACAGGGCCTAGCAAAAGCAGAACAGATACTTATATTTGTGCTTGGTGTGTCTTATAAAAGAAACTCCATTCTGCTGTGTATGCGTAAACTGGAGAAGAGATAATGACGAAACCTTTTGATCTCGACAGGCCTAGCTAGTAGGCAATATTATTTGTGTTGTTCAGAAATTCATCTCTTGTAAAGAAAGATAATCCTTAGTAATTATTTTTTTAAAACTTATATTTTAGTGTTCATAAGATACACAAACTATTCGTGTGTGTGTATGTTGTTTTGGTGGTGTGTGGTATGTGTGTGTGTGTTGTGTGTATGGGTGCGTGTGTGTGTAGGTGCTGTATGTGATGTGTGTGTATGTAAGTAGAGTGTGTGTGTGTGTGTGTGTTGGCTACTTACGAATTATGTTATTCTTGAGAACCAGAATTGCTTACCAATAAACATAAAAATAGTCTTTTTTTTTAGTCACGATTGTAGAACCGAAGTCCCAATCGCCGGAGTTAAAACTTTTTTACAGGAAAGCGAGCTTGTAGCTAAATCTTATGACAAAGCAGAGAACCGTTCGTTAAAATTTTTGGCAATCTCTCTCCAGCTCGATTGCCATACAGTTCGATGAGTGGATATTGGAGTCCTTGTTGGAAGTCTAGTGCTATCCTTGTGTGGGATTTGAGAAGTATGGTAGTTTAGGTGGATTCTGTTTTATATAAATAAAATTTTATTATAATACATTACTGTATATAAAATATATATATTCTAATAATAATTAATATATATATATAGAATTTATATACACTTATATATAAATTAATATAATTATATATTACTATTATATATAAGAAAAACCAACTTTCGTTTATGTTTTCTATTACAAAGGAGGGGAAAAAAAACTTTACTATGGTAATTTCTACCTATGCAACGGATCGAACGCGTGAACCACTTGCATGTCGACTTCGTCGCTCACGTTTTGAAGGCAACGGTAGCGGCTTTGAGCCACGAGTCAGACTCGTTCGAGTTGGCTAAAGTTGAGTGGAATTGGAGTCTGTTGGAGTAGCTTATACTTGAGTGGATTTGGAGTTGTAGTTTAGTGGATATTGTTCTGTATAATACGATTCAGAACTATTATTATATTATATCGCTTGATTTCCATATATGTTTATTAGTTTTCTCTACTATTTTAATATTTTATAATAAATCTTTCTTTACTTACAAAATAATTAATTTTTTTTTTGTTTCAAATACAATACAGCACTTTTATACCATTAATTATGATCAGTTTTCTTGTAATTCTAGTTTTCGAGATATATGCGGGTGCTTTGTAGTTTCTCCCCATATATAATATATCTATATATTATTATATATTATTTTATATATATTACACCACTAAAAGTTTATAGGTTAATACCTAGTATCTTTCCCGATATTTTAGATAGATGAACTAAGATATGGCTCTTATTAATATATATAATAATATATATATATACGTATATATATACTATAATATCATAATATACTACTATATTCCTCCCAGCCCAGAGTATATAGTATTAAATGTTGAAACAGACAAAAAAAATCCATTTCTTTTGTTTTGAGATTTTGCTTTAACAGAGACACAAAGAGAGAGAGAGAGAGAGAGGAGAGAGGAAGGAGAGAAGAGAGAAGAGGAGAGAGAGAGAGAGAGAGAGAGGTGTCGCTGTGTGTGGCGTAAGAGAGAGATACTGTGGTGTGGTGTAGATGTTGATTGCTATTGAAGAAGTATAGAAGAGAGATGAGAGAGAGAGAGAGGAAGAGGAGAGAGAGGGTGGTGTTGTAAGAGAGGATACACTAGTAGTGATGTTTTTTAAGTATATGAGAAGAACAAGAGAGAGAGAGAGAGGAGAGAGAGAGAGGGCCCATATTAAAGAATTAAAAATTTCAAATGGCTTTTAAAAAACAGTTAATAATACTCGACTAAATTTTTCTGCTTTGAAGTAATTAAAAAACTTTCTCTCTCTTTCTCTCTCTCTCTCTCTCTCCTACTCTTCTCTCCTCTCTCTATATATAATATATATATATATATTATAATATACTAATATATAGATATTGAAATATATATGATATATAAATTATATACCATAATATATATATATGAATATCATAACTATATATATATTATGCAATATATATATTACGTTTTATCATATATAATAATATTATATATATAATTTTTTTATTCATACTTTAATATATATATAACTATATCTGTAATTATATTAAATATATTAATATATAATTGCTATATAATAGTATATATGTTTTATATATATACGTTATTTATAAAACAATTATTTAATAATAATAAGTATATTATATATTAATGAATATACTAATAGGGGGGTTGGATTACAACAAACGGGGTGCGTCGTGTTTTTTTAGAAAAAAAAAACAGTTTTTTTTTTTTTACTAGTAAAAGAAATTTAAGACAAATTTTTTAGGGGTTTTGTTGTTTTTTTTAATTAGATCATTATAATTTTTACATATATGATCATAGTCTTTTTAGGGTTTATTTAGCATTAAAATATCAGTAATATATACAATAGTTAATCAAGAGAGTCTACAATATATAATAAACGTCTAGTTATATATGCTCTCAAAGTTTTATTTTAGTGCTACTAGAGCAATATATTATATTAAATTTCCACATGATACTGATTATTTATTTTATTCTTTTATTATTATTATTATTTATTATTATATCATTATTATTATTTATTATGTTATTATTAATTATTATTATTATTATTTATTTTTTTCTATAAATATATATATTATATATCTAATTAATATATAATATATTATAATATATATATATACTTTATAGTATATATATATATATATAGTACATAATAACTATATATATAAATATATAATATACATCATACATTATCTTCATAATACCTTTTCTCCAAAGACTGTGGTAAAGGTGCGTAACAAGCATATAAGTAAGAACAAAGCAGTACAAGAAGGATAATGAACCTAAAGTCTGAAATAGAAAAGTCGACTTACCTCCCCTCTGTTCCACCAAAAGTTAAATTATTAAGGTACTCGTCCGCAGTCAGAAACTCCACCTATAATGCTCTCACGGCTTGTGAGACGGACCCTATATTGGTTAAATCATCAGTGTAAAGGGTCATCCTTACCCAGGGGCCACACCATACCCTCACAAATACCCCGCCCATTCTCTCTTATTATGCACCTTTATTCTCGCCTCTTGCCAAACTCACATTTCTTCCTTCAGACATTCGTTTACTGACTCAATCATTTTTTTTTTCGTCTCCCAGCCCGTTTCGGTTTTTCAACTCACTCGCCATGATATATCATCTGCTATAAAAACCGACTATATTCATCCTTTCCACATGAACCAAAACCATCTCAACATACTTGCATTATTCTCTCCTTTACGCCTTTCTTTCCACATTCAAAGTTTCTAATATGTCCTTCCTCATTTTTACAATTCAATTCTTCTCACAACCTAGCATGCCCCTAAGATTGTTTATCTGAAAAAGTTTTAGATTTATACTTCCTTATCAGACATAGTCTCACTACTAATCTATTCAATAACACAGTATCAATAATTAATGATCTCCACGCCCCTAAGACTTAGCCCCTTTACATTCAAAACGATTTAATTGCACAGCCACCTTTCTTGCCATTCACAATTTTCCTAATAAACTCTGCATCATCAGTTCCTTCTCATCCAACATATAACCTAAATTTTAACTCAGACATTGTTCCAGCTGCTCACTATCTACATACCTTCACACTGAGGAATGGTCCTCACTCAACACAACCATAACTACTCTTATATATTTTACATGTTCAAAACCCTCTTTTATCTCTGCCAAATTTCTCTAACAATCCTCTCAAACTCTTCAGATTCGCCACAAACAAATGCATCTGCTCATATATCGTATGGGCACCTCTCCAGCTCAATTCTCATCATTCTAATACAAACCATCTTCCTGTTCACGCCCACTTCAATTCTTTATAACCCATTCCGATATACGATTTGAATAACAAGGAGAACAAATAACACAACCTGCCTATTTCTATTCTAGGAATGGCAGTTACATTAAATTCTTTTTGAGCTCTAGCTTAGAACATTTCACATAAACTTTGATTTTTGTGCGGTTTATTAACCTAATATACACTAAACACCTGCATTGAGACCTTCTCTATTAACCCTATCCATAACCCTGTTGCAAATCCATAAACTAATAAATTTATTCTTCCTCTCTCTAATTTTTTTTTACTCATTTTGCTTCAAATGTAAAGTTTTGATCCACATATCCTCTACTACTCCCTAACGCACCTTGTTCTTACCAATCAGTCCTTCACAGTCACTCTGCGCAATCTTTCGACCAAAACACCAGCATATATCTTCCTACAACACTCATAAACTAAATACCCTATATTTTCTACAGTTCCTTTTCCTCCCTTACACTTATAGTAAAGGTACTGATTATAACTGCTCTCCTCCCAATCCTCGAAACTATATCCCTTCCATAAAACAGTTTATTCACAACTCAAGAAATACAATAATCACATCTTTGCCTCAAGTTCTTGGATCATTTTCATCCAGTAAGTTCATCTATACTGCAAGATTTTCCATTTCTTCAAACCTTTCCTCACCCTGCCCATTTCCTCCTCTTTGCTAATAACCTCATCCCAAAAATACCGTATTCTTCTTGGCAGCATCAAACCTCTAACACGAATTATCACTTTCATTTTTACTGCCAATCATTAAATCAACAGATTTCAAAGTCGTCTCTTTCACTCACTCAACATCTCTCTTCATCAAGTTACAAAAACAACCATCTAATTCATTATTCTAAGCAGGTTTCCCTAATTCTAATTTCTTACCTTTTCGCAACTTCCTTCAGAAAGAGCTTCCTTTTCCCGTTGTATGTCCATTCACTCCCTTCCAACTGTTCATCTTGACATCATTCTTATAATTCTTATACATCTTTTTAATCATTCCAACGGTCTTGAGAATGTATATTCCAAGCATCGTTTCACTATTATTGAACCATATCTATCATTTGCTTTAGTACACATTCAAATTCCGATGGCTTCTTTTGTTTTTATTTTCGTGAATCGAGTGCGCTTTGTCAGTCACCTTTCATGTTCCCCCTTTACGTCACTGTACTCATATGCTTATACGTTATGCTTTCTGTGCTCATTTGGCTTAACAAGTTGTCTATGGTCTAGATTTAATTCAGTTCAGACTTGTGGTCACTGATGTCGCGATTGTTGTTATAGAGCTTTGGCTGATGCGTTCTTTACGTAGCTTATCCTCGTTATTAGTCCCGGTCGTGTTTTGGCGGATTGTTTCTCATTAAACTTCTTCGACTCTATTTGCAATTTTAATTTAACTATCCTTTCGTATACCTTCCATCTCCTTCCATCCCAAGTCCCTCGACTTTAGCATGCAATAATTTTACATGACACCAAGCATAATGAATCTGCATAATGCTCGATTCCTAAACCTCGATAGGCTGATTTAAACGAACGATGTACATCACTTCAAGATAATTTTTTGTCAGCAGTAATACTAACAGTTGCAATATACTTTTTTTCACTTTTTGATAGAATCTGGAAAAGTACATACTAACTTAATGTAAATAACCATTTTATTTCGCATGATTAATTGGTAATACTCAAAATTCTCGTTGTGTGGTTAAAAGACAAGTTACCTGTTACACACAATAACATCTCACACTTCGACACGAAATCATATCACCTCTAACATTTCTCGACTTTCTCTCCTGACCCGCGCACAAAACCACACTGTTATATCCATCTTTTTTTTGAATCATATGATTATATTATACTTATATATATATATATATATATAATAAATATATTATCTATATATATATTATATAATATATTTATTCTATATATATACCTATATATATATAGAATTACACTGGTATATTATATGATTCCGTAATTAATAGTCGAATATATGTTAGGCTAGAAGGGGTATTGGTCAAATACTTAAAACTACCTTAATTACATAGACGAGAGTAATTTTATATAAAACAATAAAAAAAAACATTGTATTTCTTTTAAGAAAAAAAGAAACGGTTCTAAAACGCTTTTGCACAAACAAACACAAATTAAAAAATAACCCGTACTAGCATCCCTAAGATATTATATATATATTTTATATTATGTACTATTATCACTATATTATATATATATAATTATTATAATGATATTTATATATATTATTTTATACTATATATTATTTTATTTATTATATATAATATAATATCTTATATATATTATTAATTACATTATACTATATTAATATAATAATATATACATACTATAATTTATATATATTTATTCTATATACTTATATATATACTTACGAGTTTCTTACAAACACGCCTCCTAGAAGGGAGGTCCAAGACCCGTGTCAAGAGGCCAGACAATTAATCTTTATTTCCACTCTATCTTTCATAAATACTCCAAATCTCTCCCTCGGGCTCCTTGCATGAGCGCATCATCTGTCTGTCGTTGCTCAATGAGTCTCCTCGACCGCAGCTTCTTCCCTTCTCTTCTCCTCTCTTGGTAAATACTGTGGTTCTCTTGGTCTCGTTCCCTCCCATCTCTTCTTGGCTCTTCTTCCCTATGCATCCTCTCCGGAACTGTCCTGCTATCACTCCACTAATCTGGTGCATCCATCCTATTCAATATAGCCTTCATTTTCTACTCTCGCAATCAACACTCCGTACTCACTTCACGAGTCGCCCGAGCGACCCTCGGTTAGCTTGTTAGTGATGACAACTATTATGTAAAATAAATTGCTCAATGTGAGTTGGTGAATCAATCTCTGCACTTGATAATATATATATATATTATGGTATATATATAATTATATAATAGTATATATAAATAGTAAATTTATATTTGTAATTCTATATATATATAGTATATATAAATATATCTATATATATATATGACATATATATATAAATGAGAAAGGTCTAGTTTTAATGGACTTTTGGCAAATTTTACGGTACTCGTTGCCCAAAAAAATAGTACAGTGTATCTTTATGGACATAAAAGTACTTTTATTTTAATTATTTTTGATTCAGAAAAATAATAATAGGACAGTGTCATGTTTATTCGGACTGCAGTCAGTTATTAAAGTATTTTTTTGTGTTTTTTTTTTGAACTAAGGATAACCAGGTTACAACAGCAAAATGGGATGGCAGGAGTTCGGGGTCTCTCGTGGCCTTCCGGGGAACGACAAGGTAGGCTATTTCCCCCCGTCCGGGAGGGTCCTACGGAACCCCCGCCTTTTTTAGGTATATTTTGGGTGTGCGGGGTTTTCCCTATCACCGCCCCTACCCTACTGGGTATGGAAAACGTAACCTCTGTTCTCTTCGGTCGCTGCGCCCTGCCCCTAATTTAGCGTGCTAATACGTTTACAAATAATCATAATATATATATATATATATATATATATATTATAAAGAGTATATAATATTATATATACGTATCCTTACTACTAGATATATATATATAATATAGATAATATAGTATATATATATATATCATATATATTAATAATTACTATATATTATTAAACATAAATTAAAAAAATGCCTAAACTAGAAAATATATTTGTTCTATAGTTTCCTTGTATACTATTTTTTTTTGTTGTAACGAGTACATTTAAAGAGGTCAATAAATAAAAATTAAAATTACTTTCCTTGTGTTTTATATCTTCCATCGAAAAAATGTTTTCTTTGGTAATATTTTACAATTTAAGTAATGTAACAACTCTTAACAGAATTTACAAATTCGTGCATCCAAGTATTTTTTTCTTAAGCCTTTCACGAGCCCCTGGTTTTCAATTGGCACAGCAATTTCTTGCTGTGCTATAGAATTACTTATTAATATAAGAATTCGGTCTACAATTTGTCACAAAGTTTTTAGTATCAATTTGAAATATTTTTAATATATATAACTAACGGAAATAAAACCTAGTAGCGTTCGATAATAGGATAAAGTATGGAAGCTCGTGTGGATTTCTGATGCATCCGCAAACACTTTTACATATAAGTCTCCTTTTAGTTTCCCTACTGTGAGATGTCTATCTTCAATTTTTGTTTTTATGTTTTATTCTTTTGCTAATAATGAACTGAGCTTGAACTTTTATATTTTTCGTTCACTTACTCTTCGAATGGATAGAAGAAATAGGTAGGGACTAGTGCCTTTGAAAAGGTAAACACCGACAAAGACATGTCACCAATTACATTCGTTCTGTTCACAAAAACATCCGAGGGGGGTTTTTTAGTTTGCGGCACCAATGCCCATAAACCGACCTGCAGAAACTATGCGTTAAACGGGAACGGAAATTTCACGTACGAGGAAGGCTCCGGTTTCGGTAAATGCCCCTTTAGCCCGAGACATAATTCGACTTTCGTTTTCGCGGGCGGTCACCTCTACTCGGGGACCGTCGGCGATTTTCAAGGGAAGATCCAGATGGTATTCAGAGATCCCTTGAAAACCAATCAAGGCGATTACCAGCAGCTAAATAATCCCGACTTCGTTCACTCGTTCGAATACGGGGACTACGTTTTTTTCTTTTTTCGCGAAACTGCTATCGAATACATGAACTGCGGTAATATTGTTTACTCTCGCGTAGCGAGAGTTTGCAAATCCGATCGAGGAGATCGACGCCAGCGCGACCGAGAGGTTTCGACCTGGACGACGTTTTTGAAAAGTAGACTCAACTGTTCATCACCGGGAGTGTACCCTTTCTACTTCGACGAAATACAATCCGTCAGCGATGTACATCATTAGATTGAATGAGCCTTCTTAAATTGCCGACAATTAAAGTGAATGGACAATTAAATTAGTGAACATGAAAGGTTAAGAAATACATAAATATATATATATCCTCAGAAAAGCTAAACTAAGAGCATAACCTGCGAAATTAGTGAATCAGCCTTAAATTGCGAAATTACCGTGACAATGACAATTAAAATTGCGAATGAAACCAGGATTGATCGATTTTCCTCTCCTCAAAAAAACTTTTTCAGTTCGCATTTCCGGCTGACATTAAGTTGAATGAGCCTTAAATGTTGAAAATTACCGTGATGAGCCTTAAATTGCGAAAAATTAGATGAATGAGCTTCTAAATTACCGAAATGAAAAAGGAATGGATCCGATTTTCCTCTCCTCGAACAAAACCATTTATTCATGTTTCCCATTTTCGATTTAAATTGAGTGAATGAGCCTATAAATTGCGAACATTATGGTGAATGTGACAATTAACAATGCGAAAAATATAAGAGAATTGAATCGATTTTCCTCTCTCGAAAAAACTCTTCCTTCAGCTTCTGACCATTTCGATTTTACTTATTAAGTTGAATGAGCCTTAAATTGCGAAGTTATTAGTGAATGACAATTAAATTGCGAACTGAAGAAGGTGGATCGATTTTCTCTCCTCGAACAGAAGCTTTTTCAGTTCGAATTCCGGCTGACATTAGTGAATTGAGCCCTTAATTGCGAAATTTAGTGATGACAATTAAATTGCAACTGAAAAAGACTTGATCGATTTTCCTCATCTCGGAAAAAAACTCTTTTCAGATTCGCATTCCGGTGACATTAGTGAGAATGAGCTTAAATTGCTGAAATTAATGTGAATGAGCCTTAAATTGCGAAATTAGTGAATGAGCTTTAAATTACGAACTGAAAAGGTGGATCGATTTTCCTCTCCTCGAAAAACTTTTTCAGTTCGCATTTCGATTTAAATTAGTGAATGAGCCTTAAATTGCAAAATTAGTGAATGACAATTAAATTGCGAACTAAAAAGGTTGATCGATTTTCCTCTCCTCAAAAAACTTTTTCAGTTCGCATTTCGATTTATATTAGTGAATGAGCCTTAAATTGCGAAATTAGTGAATGAGCTTTAAATTGCGAACTGAAAAGGTGGATCGATTTTCCTCTCCTCGAAAAACTTTTCAGTTTCGCATTCTCGAATTTTAATTAGTATTGAATGAGAATTAAATTGCGAACTAGTAAATTTGATCGATTTTCTGCTCCTCAATGAACTTTTTCAGTTCGCATTTCGATTTAAATTAGTGAATGAGAAATAAATTGCGAACTGAAATGATTGGTCGATTTTCCTCTCCTCGACGAACGTTTTCAGTTCGCATTCCGGCTGACATTAGTGAATGAGCCCTAAATTGCGAAATAACTGAATGAGAATTAAATTGCGAACTGAAAAGGTTGATCGATTTTCCTTAAATACGCAAAAGTTGACACATCTATATTCTAGAGAAGACTATATAACTATAATATATATAATAATATTTTATATATAAGTACTGATATATATATAATATATATATATATATATTATATACTATCATATATAATAATATATATATATATATATATATATATATATATATATATATATATATATATATATATATATATATATATATATATATATATATATATATATACAAAACCAACTAAATTTTAATCTAAAAAATTACGTAAGGGATAGTTTATTTCAAGAAAAATATGATATTTGGAAATCATATACGTAAGAAATTTCGCCTGTGAATAATTTGCATGAGTTTTCATTACCACGAAATAAGTATATAAATATATATAATTTATAAGGTATGTTTTCCTTGAAATTTTGTGTATGAAAAGTGATCTTTTTGAGAATTTTGTGTAACATTAACTAGTTTAGCTATAAAAATACAATACTTAATTTGAAAATAATTGTTAATGCG
The DNA here is from genome assembly GCA_015478945.1 of Trachelipus rathkii. Lineage (NCBI taxonomy): Eukaryota > Metazoa > Arthropoda > Malacostraca > Isopoda > Trachelipodidae > Trachelipus > Trachelipus rathkii. The sequence continues at coordinate 1,417 of JABUQX010015638.1, read as the reverse complement.
TAGGAAAATGTTTGTTTCAAATGGTGTTGTATATTTTGAATCATTTACGTAAGAATTTTCTTATTTGGTAATTTGGAAATGAATTTTCAATACTACGAAACACGAAGTTTAATTTTTTTTTTAAGTTTTCGTTAAGTGGTATTCGTTTTCTCTAATTTTTTTGCTTTTAAAATAACTTGTATATATTTAAATTTTAATTTAGCGATATTTTTTCTCCATTGTTTGCTTCATGGAAAGTCAAATTACACAATGATAATGAAAATAAAATTATATTTTAAAATTTTTTAAAATAGTAACTGTTTATAAATCGCATTGACACATTAGATGTTATACATATATATATATATATATATATTATATATATATATATATATATATATATATATATATATATATATATATATATATATATATATATATATATATATAACCAACTAAATTTTAATGACTCAAAAATTACGTAAGGTTTAGTTTATTTCAAGAAAAATATGCTATTTTGAAATCATACACGTGAGAAATTTTGTCTGTGAATAATTTGCATGAGTTTTCAGTACTACGAAATAAGTATATAAATAAATATTATTTATAAGGTATATTTTCCTTGAAATTATATGTGTGAAAAGTGATGTTTTTAAGAATTTTGTGTAAAAGTAACTAGTTTAGCTATAAAAATACAATACCCAATCGAAAAAATCTGTTAATGCATAATAAAATGTTTGCTTCAAACGGTGTTGTAAATTTTGAATCTACGTAAGAATTTTCATATTTGGTAATTTGGAAATGAATTTTTTTGGGTTTTAAAATAACTTGTATAGTGTTAACTAATTTTTTTCGCTTTTAAAACAACTTGTATAGTGTTAAATTTTTCATTTAAAGATTTTTTTTATCCATAGTTTGTTTCAGGGAAAGTCAATTTATCAATTTACATAGAGTTAATGGAAATAAATTTATTTTTGAAAATATTATAAAATAGAAACTGTTTTGAAATCGCATTGACACATTAGTATTAGAGAATATATATATATATATATATATATATATATATATAAATAAATATTATATATATATATATATATATATATATATATATATATATATATATATATATATATATATTGTATTTATATTTATATTTTTTCAATTTATTATTTTTACTAAATTTGTTTCGCATTTCATTTTCATTTGATCACTATTTAATTCATGTAAAGTTTTATTTTATTTGCAAAAGCTAAGCTCGTAACTTTTATTATTTATTAAATGTTGTGTAGTTAATTACGTTATATTAAATGAAAAAATGCATTTTAAATATTTTAATAGGAAGTTTTTAGGATTAAATTTAAAATATGATGTTATAGATGATGATAAAACTAGCTATATTGTTTTTTTCTCATTGCTTAAATTTCAGATTACACTGTAA